>PVIC010029949.1:0-22214 GCA_004025085.1 Thryonomys swinderianus
CAAGCCTCAAACTCAGCAATCCTCCTGCCTCTGCCTCCTGTATGTTGGGATTACAGGCGTGAGCCACCATGCCTGGCACTGTGGTATATGGTATTGATTGCTGGTGGGCGTGAGTCGCCAGGCCCAGCATTCTATGTGGTTACCGGGATTGAACTCGGGACCTTGTACTTGCAAGGCAGGTGCCGGAACCACTGAGCTAAATCTCCGGCCCAAGAATTTTAATTCTTAATAGTACCTGTTTGTAGTACATAATGATGACATTGCTCATGGGAAGTTAATGCATGTACGTAACACATCTTAATTGTTTGTATGGCTCCCTCCCCTTCCTCTCTTGGTAAGACAGATATTAATTATCATGTCTGTCCACAGGCAGACAAGCAAAGATGGCCTTCGTCAACTCTGTGGCCAAGCCACCTCGTGATGTCCGGCGGAGGCAGGAGAAGTTTGGAACAGGAGGCGTAATTGTCCATGAGAAAGTCAAGTAAGATGCTGCTTTGGCCTGACCTTTGCGGGCTCGGGGGAGAGAGCTGCAAAGGTGGGAGGGAGCCAGGGCAGCAGGGAGAACGCCGGCCGTGGCGAGACTGGGTGCCAGCGGCCGATTGAGAGCAGGGTCACGTGTACTTCCAAGCCTCAGCACAGGACCACGGTGTGGGTGATGGACCTCGCTTCCGTGGCTGGCATCAGGGCTGAGTCCGGAGAACAGGCTTGCCCAAGCGTTCCCTTATGCCTTCCCTTTTCCTATTTTAACAAAAACTGTATGTCTGGGATGACCAGATTCTCCCAAGCCACTTGAGTGTTGTGAGAGCCAAGTGCGTGCCAGGGAAGCACTCTGCCATGGAGCCAGCCACATGCACAGCCCTCCACTGGCTGATTTCAGAGTGCAAACTGAGAGCTGAAGAGAGTGCTGTTCACGCTGACGGGTGGTGCCCTTGTCTGAGCCACAGTGAGTCCCCCTGCACCAGGCAGCTTTAGGCTGTGGTGAAGAGGACTGACCCCTCCCACTCGCGGCCGACCACTTCTGCTTGCTTGTAGGGTGAAGCCAGCCCCGTACACCACGGGAAGCAGCCACGCTCCTGTCAGCAGCAACAACTTCAACTCCAGCCTGGAAGAGCCGGCCTATGATGGCCCCAGTACCAGCAGTGCCCATCTGGCACCAGTGGTCAGCAGCACTGTTTCTTACGATCCTAGGAAACCAGCTGTGAAGAGTAAGTCACTGGGCTCTGCTCAGATATCCGGAACTTGTGTCGGACGCCCTCGTGCGCCATTACCATTGCTGGGACGCGTGTCGTGTATTAGATGTATCTTTCAAGTGGGTGTCAGAGTGAACGTTCACTTTAGCACTTTCTTTTTTCACCTAAATGTAAAAATGTTTCTCTAGGCAGTAAAAGGAGTCTTAATTATTAACAGCTAAATGATATCAGTCTTCCTCAGGTCTTACAGCCTTACAATCTTAGCTTCTAGTTTTGATGTCTGGATCTGTTTTGTATTTTATTGACTTCATTAGCACAGACTAGCCTCAGTGTGCTAAGATGTCTAGTTTGAGAAACATTATTGCATAGGCCTGGAGGGACTGGGGTGGGGGTCCTGACTGCCAGTCAGGAGGTTGGCTGGCCCCCGGGTGGGGTCTGCACGGCTCAGTGGGCCCGTCGCTACGCTGGGAGGTTGGGGAGGGTGCTGTGGACTGCTTTGGCCCTCAGTGACGCAGTGAAATTGTGATGCGATTAGCCCTCAGAGTCAGCAAGGGGTGTGAGTCCCAGTCTGCGGTTCACAGCGCACCCACGGGCACACTGGCCAGTCTGCCAGAGCTGTGGTGCGGGTGGTCGTTGGCGCCTGACAGGGCCTGGCCAGTGTCCCCAGAGTGCTATCGCTGATACTGTGGTATTATGTCCGCTGGCGGGTGTATGCACAGCCAAGGCAACAAGGCAAAGCGAGGCTTGGCTTGTAAACCACCGTGGGTGTGTCTCAGCTGCTCCTGTCTAAAACCACTGCTGCCTTTCTCCACAGAAATCGCCCCGATGATGGCCAAGACGATTAAAGCCTTCAAGAATAGATTTTCCAGGCGATAGACAGAGGACTTGCCTTGGAGATGGAATCTGGGCGATGGGAGCACGGGACAGTGGGGACTAGGGAGTGAGCCTTCGGAGGAGACCGGGATCTTCTGCCTCGTGGACCTTGTAGGCTCCGAGTCCTGCACTTGGCAGGCGTTGGCCCCGTGCCGCAGCCTGCGCCTGCCTGGAGCACGCTTCAGAGCGCTGAAGATGATGTGAAGTCTCAGCCTTGCTGAGGGTTTTAAGGTCAATTAACTTTTGTTGCTAATTAGAATCTTTGTAAACTGTAAGACAGTTTTAATTAATAAATATTGCCCCCAGATTGTATTTATATTACCCCTGAGTTTGGGGGGGTTTGTTGTTGTTTCATCCTTTACCACACACTTGGCCTTTTCTTTCCCAGGTCCTTTACTGAAGCGAGACGAAAACTATTCCCGACCCCGGTGGGGTCTCCAGAGCGGACTCTGGCCCATAGGGAGGGGGAGCAGCTGTAGCCCATGCGGTGCTTGCTGCACGTAGGGCAGGGGTGCCAGCCGAGCCCATCCTCCCGGGAGCCCAGGGCTCCTTGCCCTGACTCCTCAGTGTGGCTCCGAGTTCTGTACAGGTGCCTCTTCCTACCCGCTCAGGCTTATTTACCAAGGAAGGCTCTTTGTAAGCGCCAGTCCTTCCACCACCTGTCAGTCCTTTTTCTGTTTTAAATAAGGCAATAAGGCTCACTAGAGGATGCAGAACCTTGAGAGGTTAATTTGCACAAAATCAGCAGTTTTTTAATTTCCAGTTTGATTCAGATTTGAGGTGGCTCAAACTCCCCAGCTCCTTGTGCCTCCGCACAGGAAAAAATGCCACACAGGCATGGCAGGGTTTTTCATAAGGCCCTGAACCAGGATGGCTTTGGACTTGTAAATGCCGGCACTTTCATCTTGTTCCCTATGAATTGCTACTAGAAGTGAACGGTTCTTAAAGTTGCTCTGTTGGAAACTGCTTTTGTTTTTGCTTATTCTTTGAAAGGCGAGTGTGTGACTGGAAGCGCACAGCAGTCTGCTGGGTGGGGTGGGAACGGCAGCTCAAGGCCCCTCTCCGCGGTGTCTCAGCCGGGACCTGAGGAAGGGCCGCCCAGGGTGAGTGAGCTGGCACACAGGGCCGGGGACGGCGGGGCATCCGTCCAGATGGAGACAGGCTCTTGCTCTCTGCTGACGTGGGGTACGATCAGCCCCAGGGAGGCAGTATCTACTCTGGCTGTCGAAGAACACAGACCTACTAGGAACTGCCTGGTAGTGACCCCGCTGGACATAGACACTAGGGATCTGGGGTGTGGACTTGAGGGCATAGACGGCTAGCGTGCTAGGCAGCCTGCTTAGCTTGGCCAGCAGTCCCCCCCACATGCCCGCTCAGGGCCTAGAACTTGGGGCCCCTTGATTCCAGGGATCCTCAGCGTTGCTGTGTGGCGCCTGCTGTGGGGGGCTGCAGGACTGATGTGCTTACTCTGCTGTTCTTCTGAATGGGTGAAAGCTCTCCTTCGATTTGGCTTGTTTCGCCGCCACCCCCAGCCCCGCCCCAGACTATGCTCGAAAGCCTCTTACCTGAAACTAGGTGAGCATTTAGATCAGGTACCGGGCACCTGCTGCCGGGGATAGCTTCCTCTCGGCGTCTGTCAGCCTGAATTTGTCTTTTAGCTCTGTGTCTGGTTCTGTGCCACTGAACCACTTTTTCATATTTCAAGTTCAGTTGTATATGATTTAAATGCCCTTACTAGAGTCTTGAAGTGGCAAATGAAGAAAGGACACAAATTTGTCCATCCCAGCGTCAGAATCCACGGTGGGTCCCTAAAGATTCCCGACGAAGCCTGTCGGCAGCGTACAGCCTGGTCTCCCGCCGTCCTCTGGGAAGAGAGTCGGGCTGAACCCCGAGCTCCAGGGCTCCTTACCAGCCGTACAGTGGCCGCAGAGCCACGCAGGGCCCGTCTGCGAGGCCTCGAGCGATCCTTTCCTGTTCCGCACTCCACGCGGGTCAGCAGACTAGATGAGCTTCGCGATGCTCCGTGTGGCGGACGAGCAGGTTCTCTGGGGCTTTTCTTTCTTTCGTGGAGGCAGGAGGGGAAGGAGCAAGGTGTTGTCCGGCCCTTCATTTGTATTTTGGTCCCAAAATGTAAATACAATTTTCTATGTTACTTTTTTGTGGTAACTATCAAGAATGAATATTTTAATTAGATAAGTTATACAAAAATCCCTTGTCTAAATAAAAAAAAATTAAACCACCCAGCGCGTTTGTCTTCCTTTTTGTGTTAAGGGATGTTCTGCCACTCCACTCTCCAGGTGGGTCCCTCCATCTTCACTGCCCTCAGTGGGACCGTAAAGGACGTTTATAAAGGGGCCGGGGATTTAGCTCAGTGGTTCTGGCATCTGCCTTGCAAGTGAAAGGTCCCGAGTTTGATCCCCAGTAACCACACACCACAATGCTGCGTGTGGTGGCTCACGCCTGTCATCCCAGCACTCAGAAGGCAGAGGCAGGAGGGTTGCTGTGGGTTTGAAGCTTGCCTGGGCTACATATTGAGCTCAGGGCCAGCCTGAACTACACAGTGAGACCCTATCAAAAATTTAAAAAGAATGTTTATAAAGAAAGGTGTTTTAGCAACTTAGCAGGACCTGCTACGTTGGCTCTGGGAGAGCTGCAGTTCTGGCAGCCGCCAGCTGAACCCAGGGCTTACCTTGGACTCTGCATACATCGGGTGGGTCAGATGTTACCCCCAAGTTGGGTCTCACAAGGATCTCATGTCCCCTCAAGAGCGCATTCTTCCTATATGGTCTGCACTTGGCCATTACTCTGCCTTTTTGGTGGTACTGGCAGTTGACCTCCAGGTCTTCAGACCTATGTCCTGTCATAGCTTTTTTAAGTTGTTATTTATTTATATATATTTTTAATGGTACCAGAGATTGAACTTGGGACCTTGTGCTTGCAAGGTAGGTATAGCGCCACTGAGATACATCCCTGGCCCCGCAGTTCTTAGATGGGGTCTCACTACGTTGGCCACGCCAGTCTCAGAAATAGGGTCCTCCTGCCTCTTGTTTCCTGAGCTGCTGGGATTACAGGCATGTTCCCCCATGAAAAATTGCTATGCAGCAATGTTAACTGCACAATACAGTATCTGACAGATGACTGCACCTGGGTTTTGTTGGGAGTTGTTTGCTGGGAGACAAGGTCTCACTGTGTAGTTCAGGCTGCCATTGAACTCACTGTGTAGCCCAGGTTGACCTCAAACTCATGGGTATCCCTCCAAGGGCTAGGATTACAGGTGTACCGCGCCTGGCACTGCACCTGGAGTCTGTAAGTCAGTTCTTTGTCCCTCAGTCGTTAATACAACATTTGTTGAGCCAGAACCTGTATTAGACCCTGGGTTACAGAGAATCGCAGTGAGGTCTGGCACTCCCAGCTGGGAGGAGTCACCTGCCCTTACTGCTGAGGCGCCTGCTGGGTGGGTGGGTGCCAGCCAGCATCCTGTCTTGGTTACACTGTCTCGTTATCACACAGATCTTGTGAGCGAGGCAGTTACGGCCCCACTGCAGAAGGGAGAAAACCAAAGCCGGGCGCGAGGAGGTCAAGGTCACAGCAAGCAGCAGTGCTTTGCGTGGGCCTCACTCCAAAGCAATGCCCGCGTGGCATTCGTCATCTGAAATCCACATCCTGTGGTTCTGGAGTGCTCGGGTGGTTCCAGGAGGTGTGATGAGTACCGAAAGGGAGAAGGACCATGAAAATTATTCATGAGGGAAAAGGGCAGTGAAGCCAGGCATGATGGCACACACCCATAATCTCAGCACTGGGGAGGCTGAGGCAGGAGAAACTCTGTGAATTCAAGGCCAGCCCAGGACAGTGAGTCATGAGGCAGTGGTTCCAGCTTGCACACTGAGTACCAGATGATGGGTACCAGGATGAAATTTTTGCATCAGAATGTATCATCAAGTACCAAATTCGATGAGTTTCAAAGCAGTAGCAGTAATAAGGTGTGACTGTTTCCAGTTAGGCTTCAGAAGTGGAGCCAGCCTCCAGTGCACAGGTGCCTTGGCCAAGGCCACAGTCACTGCTAAGAATGATTTCTGTTGTCTGCTGAGTGTAACTGATGCCTGTGGAATCAGGATCCAACTTAGCGCCTTAACAGATTCCCTCACGGCAGCGTTTCTCATTGGCTCGAGTCTTCCTGGCTCTGACTAAATGGAGAAATATGTTATTTGACAGCTACTTTCAGAAGCGTGTGTGTGTGTGTGTTAGTAGGAAATGAACCTAGGGCCTCACTCTGGGCCACAAACCCTGTCTACTCCCCCTCCTCTTTGAGACAATCTTGCTAAATTGCCCAGGCTGGCCTTGAACAGGTGATCTTCCTGCCTTAGCCACTGGACTTCTCTGTGTGATGCCTACACCTCAATCCTTTTCAAAGACTAAGGAGAGTTCCCAGCATTAGAATGGAAGCATTATGAGGAATGGTGGCACAGGCCTATAATCCTAGCATGCTGGGAGACTGAGGCAGGAAAATTGCAAATTTGAGCAACTTAGTGATTTAGTGAAACCCTGTTTCAAAAAATTTTAAAAAGAGGGCTGAGTGCTCACTTCAGCAGCACATATACTAAAAAAAGAGGGCTGGAGATTTAGCTCAATGGTTCTGCTGCCTGCCTAGCAAGCGCAAGGTCCCTGGTTCAATCCCGGAAACATACAATGATATGATACTGGGCGTGGTGACTCACGCCCACCAGCAATCAGTACCACATCTAGCAGTGCTGGGCGTGGTGACTCACACCTATAATCCCAGCACTCGGGAGGCAGAGGCAGGAGGATTGCTAGTTCGAGGCTTGCCTGGGCTACATAGTGAGCTCATGGCCAGCCTGAACTACAAAGTGAGACTCTGTCTCAAAAACAAACAGACAAACAAAAAACAACAGAACCAAGTTCTGGTCCGCAGTAGTCTGGGGAATTCTTTCAGCTTTCACAGCCATGGCAATCTCCACAGTACCTGCCGTCCCAGAGCAAAGTAAAGAATGGAAAATACAGTGAAAACCACCACTACAGTGGCACTGGAGCTGCATACATTACACACCAATCTTACTTAGAAATACTGATGTGATTTTTAAATACTCGCAGACTCTCACAGCACATGGAAACAAACGAAGAGGTCAGGTGTAGTGTGCGCAGCTATAATCCCAGCACTTGAGGCAGGAGAATTTCAAGTTTGAGCCCAGCCTGAGCCACTCAGAGAGACCTTGTTTCAAAACAGAAAGACAAAGCACATATTAAAAACCAAAAATCCAGGACCAGAGATTTAGTTCAGTGGTTCTGGCGCCTGCCTCGCAAGTACAAGGTCCTGAGTTCGATCCTGGTAACCACATACAGTGCTGGGCGTGGAGACTCACGCCCACCAGCAATCAATACTACATACCACAGTGCCAGGCGTGGTGGCTCACGCCTGTAATGCCAGCACTAGGGAGGCAGACAGGAGGATTGCTGAATTCCAGGCTTGCCTGGGCTACATAGTGAGCTGAGGGCCAGCCTGAACTACAAAGCGATACCCTATCTAAAAAAGAAAAAAATCCATTATGCCCAGGAGTTTGATGGTACATTTGCATGAAATGTGCCTTTCGCTAACTTATTAAGACAAAGGCAAGTTACCCGCTGGATATGAACTGAGAAAAAAAGTCATGAACATGGGGTTTACTTAAAACTGGTAGGACAGTCAGGCTCTGTGTGCACAGATGGGAAATTTCTGGATGCTTTTTGGGTTGTCACTGCTCTGAGGGCACTGAGGGGACATAGTATGCAGAGACCAGGGCTACTCATAACTATTCTACAATGCACAGGACAGCATGCCACCAAACAGCATGAATTACTGGGCCCAAAATGTAAATGGCTGGCTTGGTTATACTGCAGTAACAACCTCAAAGTCCCAGGGGGCTTGAAACAATGGTTTCCCACAAGTGCATTGTGGGTTTGGTGTTGGTCTTTTTTATGTCCCCCTCCAGCAGAGGCCCAGGCCAAGGGAGGTGTCATCCCTGTGCTTTTAAGATCTCCAGGCAGGGCTGGGGTGCAGCTCGGTGGTAGAACACTCAGTTAGCATGTGCAAGGCCCTCGTTCCATCCCCAGCACCTCAAAAACAGAAAAAACATTCCAGGTAAGTTGAGAATATTTCCCCTACCCAGAAATGCCATCAATCGTACCTGTACGCCCCATCTCAATTCAAGGGGGAAGAAGATACAATCCACCATGTGCTGAGACACAGAACTGGAAGTATATGCTCATAGCGTCCAACTCCAAAGGCAAAAATACAGCCTGGGTCTTGGTAACCTACAAGAACACAGCAGGCCAGTGAAGGGCACAGACTGCACAGAATCAGACTGTTTCATTTTCACTTCTGTAGTGATGGAGAATAAATCAAGACCTTGCAGATGCTAGGCAAGCACTCTACACCAAGCTACACCCCCAGCCCAGTCAGCCTCATTCTGTCCCAAAGTTATAAGCCAACCTTCAGAGGCATCCCATTGTGGTTCGATAAGTTAAGACATGCAGGGTGCTTAGAGCAGTGTCTGGAAGTACAAGAGCTGGAGGTATCACTGGGGAGCTGGGTCTAGGTAAAGGCTTCTTAAAACTGAAACTCAGGCTGGGCATGGTGGCTCATGCCTGTAATCCCAGCACTTGGGAGGCAGAGGCAGGAGGATTGCTGAGTTCGAGGCTTGTCTGGGCTACATAGGGAGCTCAGGGCCAGCCTGAACTACAAAGTGAGACCCTGTCTCAAAAAAAAAACACCTGAAACTCAGGGCTGGGGATTTAACTCAGTGGCATGATACCTGCCCCACAAGTGTAAGGTCCTGAGTTCATTCCCCGGTACCAGAAAATAGTGCTTCAGGTCTTAGCCTGGCACAAGGTGAGTAATAAATGGTACTGATTTTTTTTTTTTTTGAGGCAGGGTCTTGCTCTGTAGTTCAGGCTGCCCCTAAGCTCAGTATGTAGCCCAGGCAAGCCTTGAACTCAGCAATCCTCCAACTCAGTAATCCTCCTGCCTCTGCCTCCTTGAGTGTTAGGATTACAGGCGTGAGCCACCACGCCTGGCATTGTGGTGTGTGGTTACTAGAAATCGAACTCAGGACTTTCTGACCACTGAGCTAACTCTCCAGCCCTCCACCTTTGAATTTAAATTTGTTCTGGATGATGGGACATTATAGAAAAATTACAGAAGCAGAGAGTTAGAAAGTACTTATGCAAGGCTGAGGATTTAGCTCAGTGGCACCGTGCAGGCCTTACTAGTGCAAGGTCGTCAGTTCGATCCTCAGTACTGCAGGGAAAAAAAAATGCTTATGCAATTGGGCCTTGTCCTCTCTTGCTCCTGGGAGCTCAGTGATTGGGATCCTGGAACTGAGCTTAGGTGGTCTGCTGGAGATTCGTGGTTCCAGCACTCTAGATGACAATCGCCAAAACCAAGCAGGCATGTGGGGTTGTTCCAAACTTCCAGCCTCTGCCAAACTGGTCCACAAAGGAATTTTGCTAATTTATAAAATTATGGAAAATATCAAATAAATACTTGTTGTTTAAAGCTATTGCTTTAGAATGAGTTATTAACCAGCACTAGCTAATTGATACAATATAATTACTTCACATATAACATCCCCTTACCCCTAGAAATGAGAAGATGTGTTTCAGGAATACTATACATTGAGTTCAAAACCTGGTTACTTCCTAATCTTGTCTGGTCTCGGGTAAGTTAATTACCTTTTTTTAGCCTCGTTTTTTATCATCTTCAAGTTGGAAATAATGTTACAATACCTATCTCATGTCACGTGACAAGAAACTGAGATGAACCACATAATATCCTTAGCACAGTGTCGGACACACACAGCTCTCCATGTCATTTAAAGATGACAGTGGTGGAGGAAACAGTAAAGAAGTCATAGTAGGTATCCTGGCTAAGGCATATGTTGGTCCTTCAATGGGACTTAACTCTTTCCAAAGAGAGGCTGCTGAGTGTAACATTCAGTTACACAAATATTTACTGTATACTCCATGCCAGGCCCTTTATCTGAGTCAGCAATGTAAAAGTAGGAATAATAATTCTATTGCACTTTTGTCAGTACTGGCGATCAAACTCAGTACCTTGTGTTTGCCAGGCAGTGTGTGGCACCACTGAGCTATATCCCAGCCCTTTTTTTCCCCTTTGAACTACAATGTGCTTATTTGACAAATAACTGAAGTAGAAGATCAAAATATTTCTGAGTGGAACTTGAACAGATCGATAATTTGTCTTGTATTTCACTAGTCTAGTCTGGGGCAACTATAAAGGGCCGAAGACACCCTCTGTCTTTTTCTCCCCCCATCAGGCGGTAAGCAAACATCCTATTCTGAAAACAAAACCATTTCACTTCTAAAGACTGGCTTTCAATTCTTTTTATCTCAACCCACATTTTATTGGGCCTGAGTACACAAACCCGAAATAGAAACAAAAGTTTCATCCATTGCTGACTTAAACGTACCATACATTCTGATTTTTTTATTGCATTCTATTTTATTCTTTTTAATGTTGGTCACAATCTGCTAAATTAATTTTAAGACCTATTAATGAGTCACAACCAGCCGTTTAAAAAAACTGCTCCGAAATACCACATAGGAGAGGCAGCTTAAAAATCCGCTAGCTTAAAAATATATATATCAGCTGGCTCAATTTTTCATTCTACAGGTGGTTAATTGAGCTTGAGAAGCTAATCCACTTGCCCAGAACTCAGAGCTAACAAGTGGCACGGTTTGGACTGGAAGATAAGAACCAACAGCTGTTGAACGGCTCTATAATGGGTCCTTGAATCGTTTTTATTTAATACAGTACTCACTGCGATCCTATGAAACAGCTAATATTCTTCCCATTTACAGATGAGGAGGCAAGTCTCGGAATTAGGGAAATGACAGTCTCAAACCGCCAGCAACAGACTCAACATTTGTCTCCAGATCAGACGGTCCACTGGAGCCGACAAGAAAGTAGTTAGCAAAGTGGGTCCATGCAGCTATTACGCCATTTTTTCTATTCTGCATGACCGTGTCTCCTCGCAGCTTCCTTTCACCGGCTCCAAAGAAACGTGGTGGTCAAAGAAGAGACCGCAAGATTTCTCTTGAGAGAGAAGGCGTCGACCCCGGCACCACCATCTCCTCCGAGCACCCGGTGCATCAGTTTGCCCTTTAATTTCTCCGTTGGGCGAATGAGAGCACCCATCTCTGTCCCGGAAGGAGTCAACCCCGGAAGGCACACGTTAAGCGTCATTCCCGGGCCCGCCCCCCTTCTTCCCCGGCGCATGCGCCGCACTGGGCGCCTTTTACGACGCGGGGCTCCTTTTACGACGCTAGCGACGCGGCGCTTGGCGATCGGAACAGAGTTGAGTGGACTCGGCGGCGCTCTCTGCGGTTGTGCCAAAGGAGCGCACGAGAGGCGGCGTCGCCATGTCGCACGGTCACAGCCACGGCGGGGGCGGTTGTCGCTGTGCAGCCGAACGAGAAGAACCGCCAGAGCAGCGCGGCCTGGCCTACGGTTTGTACCTGCGCATCGACCTGGAGCGGCTGCAGTGCCTCAACGAGAGCCGCGAGGGAAGCGGGCGCGGCGTCTTCAAGCCGTGGGAGGAGCGGACGGACCGCTCCAAGGTGGGCCGCCGGGGCCGGGGCGGCGCGCGGGCACGGGCAGCCGCTCCTGAGCTTGAAAAGACAGTCGCCAGACACTTTTCTTGTGACGGTCTCTTGCCAGTCAGCCTTGGGGAAGCCAGCCCGGTTGAGTCACCCCATTTTGCGTGGAGAGAAACTGAGGCGCGAGAGGGAAAGTGGGCGCTTTGGCTTCACACAGCATAACGCTCTGGTCCAGAGTGTGTGGGCCGCCAGGGAGCTTGGTGTTCAGGGTGCTTTCTCTTTCCCTGGACCATACGTCTTGGCTGCCTGATGGAATCACCCGATAAAGCTCGCCCTAGGAAGACGATGGGTGCTTCCCATTTAGAGCCTAGGCTCCTTTGGGAGCCATTTGAAAGCCGTGGGCCCTCTTAGACAAAATTCACATAATCTCCCATCTTTTCGCAGTTCGCAGTGCGGGGGGCTCCTGATTATAGGAACTCACTGAATGGGCTGAATAAGACCAGTTAGCTTCAAGTTACTAAATCCTACAAAACCTGTGCGAACTTGCCTGTTTGCATCGCACCCCAATTTGTAGAACAGGGTGGGAGACACCTGAAATTGTAGGCTCTCAGCAAATATTTGTTGCTTTCTCCTCCCTCCTCCCTACCCCTCCAGTTTGTTGAAAGTGATGCAGATGAAGAGCTTCTGTTTAATATTCCGTAAGTATCTCCTTGGTGCCTGCCTCAGGCTAAATAGGCTGTAACCAGGTGCCTTCTCAGATGGATTCATTGGCTGTGTCACAACCACACATTTGCTTCTAGAAATGGGTGAATTACCTCTGGGTTTGAGGAGGAGAGCATAGAGTTGTGTTTTTTTGTTTGTTTGGTTGGGGGGGGGGATTTTTTTTTTTTTTTGGAGCAGGCTGGAACGTGATGTAGTTGTTGAATGATAGCTGAGGAGTCAAAGTAAATTTCTTAGAATTGCAGACTGCCAGGGTGTCTAGAAAGGTATGTAGCCTTAAGTGTGAGGTTCAGAGGGTTTCCTGCTCGAGGTTGCACAGTTTAGGATTTTAACCCCAAGTTAACAGCCTTCTTTTTTTGCATTCTGCCAGGTTTACGGGCAACATCAAGCTCAAAGGCATCATTCTAATGGGAGAGGACGATGACTCACATCCCTCTGAGATGAGACTGTAAGTGCAAGGGCCCAGGCCCTCATAAAGCTCCTCATTTTCTTCATCTTTCTATGGTAACACTTTATTCTAGAATAATATCATTTTTCTTTTATCAGGCTCAATGTTCTTTCTAGAATGTTGGTTTTACACTCATTTATGGTTTACAATCATTTGTGTCATGGTACACTTTCCTCATTTTTATTTTACTTTTTGCTGAGCTGAGAATCGAGCCTAAGTCCTTTTTGCATGTGCTCTTATCATTGAGCCACATCCCAGTCCAGTGCTCAGTGATATTTTTAGATGAGGCGCCTTCAGGGCCAACAGTTTGTCTCCTTTTTTTCAAAATGCTTACTGTCACACCCTTCAGTCAGAGAGTGTTTTATAAATGCCAGTGTTGATGACTTTGGAGCTTTAATAACTGAGTTGGAGATCTCAGATGATCTGTATGGACTGTGTGCTATTTCATACAGTTTTGCGTGTGTTACACTGACATGGTCTCGTATGACTTTTTAGCACTGTGTACTTCTTGCAGCATTATATTTGTGCTCCCCAGAGGTAGTTACTCCTTTCCTCATAGCTTATCTTATTCCAGTATCACCTTCTGAGAGAAAACTGCTGCGTATTGAAGAAATGTATATAAGAACTTTACATAAAGGAAATTTTATCTGGGGTTGGAGATATAGCTCAGTGGGAGACTCTTTGCCTACCACATGCAACACCCTTGGTTTGTGCTCATGCTTTGTTTGATCTTGAGCACTGGAAAAACAAAAAAATTGAACAATTTAAATAGACTTTAGAGAGATTCAAGAACTTGGTAGAATTTTGAATGTTAAAAATGTGAATTTAAAAGTAAATCTATGCTGGGCTTGGTGGCTGAGGCAGGATCACAAGTTCAAAGGCATCCTGGGCTACATAGCTAGCTCAAGGCTAGCAAGGACTAAATAAAGAAATCCTGTCTCGAAAACAAATAACAGCACATCCATAACCAGGTACAGTGATGCATATCTTTTTTTTTTTTTTTTTTTTTTTGCTTTTTTGAGATGGGGTCTCGCTTTGTAGTTCAGGCAGTGATGCATATCTTTAATCCCAGCATGTGAGACACTGAAGCTGGAGAATTGCAAGACTGAAACAGCCTGAGTTACGGAGTGACATCTGTCTCAGAAAATCAAAAGTAACTGGGTGAGGGGATGCATGCCAGAGTTTCCAGCATGCAGGAAACAAGGATAGGAGGATTACCACAAGTTGGAGGGCAGCTTCAGCTACATAGTGAGTTCAAGGCCAGCCTAAATTCATAGCAAGACCTACGTTAAAAAAGAAGCCTGGGCTGGGGATGTAGCTTAGCAACACAGTGCCTGCCTGGCAAGTTGAGATCCTGAGTTTGATCTCTCATACAAAAAAAAAAATATTAAAAGATCAAAAAATCCAGGCATGATGATACATTCCTGGAATCCCAGCGCTTGGGAGGCTGAGGCAGGAGGATCATTGCAAATTTAATGCCTGCTTGGACTAAATAGTGACAAGGCCACCCTGACCTACATAATGAGGCACTATTTTTTTTTTTTTTTGCTTTTTTTGGAGACAGGGTCTTGCTTTGTAGTTCAGGCTGGCCCTGAGCTCACTATGGTGCCCAGGCAAGCCTCGAACTCAGCAGTCCTCCTGCCTCTGCCTCCCGAGTGCTGGGATGACAGGCGTGAGCCACCACGCCCAGCATTATATGTGGTAACCGGGGATCGAACTCAGGTCCTTAAGCTTGCGAAGCAGGCGCCGGAACCACTGAGCTAACCCTCCGGCCCAATGAGGCACTATCTTTTAAAAAAAAAAAAAATAAGTGGAACTGTATCTACCTTGCAAGCACAAGGGCCTGAGTTTGATCCCCGGTACTGGAAAAAAAAAAAAGCAGATCCTTGTAGTTAATCATTTTCAGGAACTGTCTGACCTGGTGCTTTTAGGGACTCAATTATTGGGGAGTTGGGTTTGAGGACTAGACATCTGTGGTCCAAGGTTCCAATGTAGGGTCTAGAGTCAAGTGAGTTTAAATTCTGGTCGTAGCTGAGCATGGTGGCACAGACCTGTAATCTCAGGTATTCTGAAGTTGAGACAGGAGGATCACGAGTTTGAGGGCAGCCTGGGTAATTTACACTCTGTCTCACAAAGTTATATTAAAAAGGACTAGAGTTGTGGCTCAGGCCTCCCTGGATTTAATCCCTAGTACTGAAGCAAAATTCTGTGTACTTGGCTAGCTGCTATGTGACTTTAGGATATTTCATATCTTCTGTATGCCTTAATTTTCTCCTGTGTAAGATGGGAATATTACCAGTATAACCTCACAAGATTGCAGAAAGACTTAACATGTTCATAACAGGGCTGTAATTCTATGTGTGGCTGCTGGGAAGCTCTGAACTACCAGTGGTGTGTCCGTGACAGTTGTACATGTACCGCTGGTGGTTCATGGTACTAAATAACCTTGGAATAGGCGTGGAACATAGTGTGTGTCCTGTTCTGGGTGAACGTGTACAAATATTTAACCCTAAGTATACTTTTTATATTACACTTCACCCAATCGTTAATTGTTAATTCACCATTATTTTATATAAAGTTGATTTTAAAATGCTGCTTGTTCAACAGTGACATGCCATTGTGATATATCCAGCAAAGTTGAGAATCTTCAATCAGGGAAATTGGAATACAGCCTAGATGCTAGATCAGTGGTGATGAACCTGTGTTGTGCATGTTATATTTCCTTTAAGACAAAAGACATTAATGTATGAATTGTTCATTCTCAATTAAAACCTCATTATTGAAAAGTTTGCCATCATTGTGCTAGATGATATTAAAAAGTTATTGGCGCCAGGTGTGGTGGCTCATGCCTGTTAATCCCAGCACTCGGGAGGCAAGAGACAGGAGGATTGCTGAGTTCCAGGCTTGCCTGGGCTACATAGTGAGCTCAGGGCCAGCCTGAACTACAGAGCGAGACCCTGTCTCAAAAAAAAAAAGTTATTTGTGCTAGAGGTAATAGCTCAGTCAGTGATACAGTGCTTGTCTAGTTTATAGGTTTGATCCCAAGAAGTACAAAGAAGGGGCCAGGGATTTAGCTCAACTGGTACAGCACCTACTTTGGAAGCATAAGAAGCACAAGCGCCCAAGTTTAATCTCCAGGACCCCCCAAAAAAAAGTACAAAGAAGAAGAGAAAGGAATTCAACTTGGTTGATTGTTAATATTGCAAATTACGATAAAATGGCATCATGAGTATGTTTTAAAATTTGTTTTAATTTGAGACAGGGTCTTGCTGTGTACCTCAGCAAGGAAAATCAGAGTGATTTTCCTGCCTCAGATTCCCAAGCACTGGGATTACAGGTATGCATCACCATGCCTGGCTAGTATGTTTTTAAAAGTCCTTTTTGGCTGGCATGGTAGTATATGCCTATAATCCCAGCACTCAGGAGAGTAAAGCTGGAGGGTTACAAGTTCCAGTCCAGTCTGGGCTACATAGTGAGATCCTATCTAAAACAGCAACGACAACAAAACCTAAAAATAGATGTTCTTATCTACTGAAGTAGTAAAGATAAGTTTTCATGAAGTACTTATGAGTAAAATAGTTCATCTGTGCCGGGCGTGGTGGCTCACGCTTGTAATCCCAGCACTCAGGAGGCAGAGGCAGGACGATTGCTGAGTTCAAGGCTTGCCTGGGCTACATAGTGAGCTCAGGGCCAGCCTGAACTACAAAGCGGGACCCTGTCTCAAAAAAAAATAGTACATCTGTGATTGCTTTAGAATACATAGCATAAAGTGAGAGTGATAGGAAAAATTGGCATGAAGTTGTTGATCATTGAAGATGAGCAATAAGATTCATTATATATTGTCTCCTTAGTATATGTTTGCGATTTTTCAGAGTAAATTTTTTGAGTTACCAGAGAATGAACTCATGCTAGACAGGTGCTATCCCACTGAGTTTGTACCTTCAACACTTTCCTGGGTGTTTTGTTGTTGTTATTGTTTTCTGATACCAAGGATGGAACTCAGGTAGGCGTAGCACCACATGTAGCACCACTGAACTACTACATCCTTGGTACCTGTTTTTTCTGTTTTGAGACATACTCTTAAGTTGCTGAGGGCTGGATTTAAACTTGGTGATCCTCCTCCTTAGCTTCCCAAGTATTGGGATTACATGTGTGCATTCTGTGCCTGGCTTCACTAGTATGACTTTTTATTTTAAAAAACATCCATCTCTTAGAATTGATTCCATTTACTCTCCATATGAGTAGTACGGAATTCATGGTATCGCCATTTCCATTTTATAGCTAATGAAACTGAGACACAGGTTAAATCATTTCCTCACATAACATAGCTCCTAAGTGATGGAGCTAGGCTGTAGAACACTAGTGGCGAACCTATGGCATGTGTGCTGCAGCTAGCTGTTTGTTATCATTGAATGCTCTTAAAAGGTTCGCCTTCACTGCCCAGGACACCTAGCTCAAGACATTGCTTTTTATTTATTTAACTTTAGTTGACACAATAAGTGTACGTATTTAAAAGGTATAGTGTGATAGTGCAACACATATATACAGTGTGTAGTGTTCAGATCAAGGTGGTTGGAATGTCCATCCCTTAAATGTTTGTCATTTCCTTTGTTAGGAACATTTCACAGTCCTCTGTCAGATGTGGTAGCATGTACCTGTAGTCCCAGCTCTAGGGAGACTCATTATATGTTGACACGAATGTTAAGATTTCATCTTTTTTAATGCCTGAATAACTTCACACAGTGTATGGAACTACATTTTCTTTATCCATTGACGAACACTTAGGTTGATTCTGTATCTTGGCTGTTGTGAATAATTTGTGATAAACACATATGAGTGCAGATATCTCTTCGAAATACTGATTTCTTTTTGTTTGGATGTGTACCTCATAATGGAATTATTGGGTCGTCGTACGGTAGTTCTGTATCAAGTGTTTTGAAAATCCTCTATGACACGTCAAAATTATACTTCCCTCAGTGGTGTATAGGGCTTCTTTTTCTTCACATTGTTTTTGTTTTTGTTTTTGTTTTTTGAGACAGGGTCTCGCTTTGTAGTTCAGGCTGGCCCTGAGCTCACTATGTAGCCCAGGCAAGCCTCGAACTCAGCAGTCCTCCTGCCTCTGCCTCCCGAGTGCTGGGATTACAGACATGAGCCACCACTCCTGGCACTGTGGTATGTGGTTTTGATTGCTGGTGGGCGTGAGTCTCCATGCCCAGCATTGTATGTAGTTACCAGGAATCGAACTGAGAACCTTGCGCTTGCGAGGCAGGCACCGGAACCACTGAGCTACCTTCTGGCCCTTCTTCACATTGTTAATAGCATTTGTTTTTGTCTCTTTATAATAGCTACCTGAAAAAAGGGTGAAATGATATCTGTGATTTTGATTTGCACTTTCCTGATAATTAGTGACACTGAGTACTTTTCATACACTTGTTGACCATTTGCATATTTTGTTTTGAGGTACATCCGTTGAAGTCATTTGCCTTTTTTTTTGTTTTTTTGAGACAGGGTCTCGCTTTGTAGTTCAGACTGGCCCTGAGCTCACTGTGTAGCCCAGGCAAGCCTTGAACTCAGCAATCCTCCTGTCTCTGCCTTCCAAGTGCTGGGATTACAGTCGTGAGCCACCCCGCCCAGCTTGCCTGTTTATTTTGAGACAGGATCTCACAGTGGTAGTTCAGCTGGCCTTGAACTCACTATGTAGTTGAGGCTGGGCTTGAGTTTGTGGCAGTTCCTCCTGCTTCAGCCTCCTGAGTACTGGGATTATGGTGTGTGCCACTATTCCCAGGTTACTGAGTCTTTTGAGTTCTGCATATCAAGTAATGTATAATCAAAAAATAGTTTTTTGTTTAAGCTGGACATGGTAGCACATGCCTGTAATTTCAGTGTTTGGGAGGCTGAATCAGGAGGATCACTGTGGGTGTGAGGGCAGCCTGTACTATGTAGTGAATTCAAGGGCAGTTTGAATTACATAACAAGACCCCATTTCAAAAGAGAAAGATAGTGGGCCAGAGGGTTAGCCCAGTGGTTCTGGCGCCTGCCTTGCAAGTGCAAGGTCCTGAGTTCAATCCCCGGTAACCACATACGATGCTGGGCGTGGAGACTCACGCCCACCAACAATCAATACTGCACACCACAGTGCCGGGCGCGGTGGCTCATGCCTGTAATCCCAGCCCTCAGGAGGCAGAGACAGGAGGATTGCTGAGTTCGAAGCTTGCCTGGGCTACATTGTGAGCTCAGAGCCAGCCTGAACTACAAAGCAAGACCCTGTCTCAAAAAAAAAAAAAGAGGAAGATAGTATGTGTTTAAGTTTTTTAAATGTATTATAGCAAAAGCTGCGTGTGGTGCTTGCCTGTAATCCTAGTACTCAAGACGCAAGGCAGGAGGACCCCTGTGTGTTCAAGGCCAATGTGGGTTACATAGTGAATTCAAGGCCTGTGTAAACTACATAGTGAAACTCTCTCAAAAAAATTATAGTAAAAGACACATTGTCATTAATTCTTAAAGGTATTCCCCTTCATGTAAAACACTTTTATCCTGTAGTTCTTTCCATTTTCTCTTTTATTTTTGGTACCAGGGATCAAACTTGTGACTGGTGCTTGTGAGGCCAGCTAAGCTAAATTCCTGGCATTCTTCCACTTTCTGAAGCAATTCTGAAAATCTTTTCTTCTGTCTTTAATTGTGCTCTTGTGGCTGCAGCATTGTTTCAAAAGTTAATTTTCATGGTCATTTTTAGTTTAGGGAAGAGTGAGAAGTCACAGGATATTGGACCTAGTGAATAGGGTGGATGTGGACACATTGTAATGTTTTTCCAAACTTGCTTTTGGCTTAGATAGTACTCAGCAATACTCACCATAATTTTGATCAACCTCCTAAAGAAACCCACAGAATGGGTTGGGGAAATAGCTCGGTGGCTCTGCTGCCTGCCTTACAAGTACAAGTTTGTGAGTTCAATCCCCAGTACCACAAAAAGAAAAAAAAAAAAGAAAGAAAGATAGGAGAGGGCTTCCAGAAAGATGGGTGTGTTTGAAGTGAGGGGGAATATGGGAGAATTAATAATAATGTTTCTTATACTGTACGTTTTTAAACTTTCATCATATCCTTTGATCACCCCTTCTCTATCCTGGACAGTAAAGGCTTGTCAGATGAATAGTATGCAAATATCTTCTGCCATTCTGGAGGTCAAGTGACTGCTTTTAACTGCAGTGCTACATTGCCTCTCATAATGCGGCTCATAAATGTCCACTCTTATTATTCTTCTGTGCATCATTCTTAAGAACACTTTGAAGGAAACATTGGCCTTCATAAATGACATGCATTTCATTGCAGCTAAAATCTAGGCCCTTACTGAGCATGGTGGCACATGCTTGTAATCCCAGCACTTGGGAGGAAGAGGCAGGAGGATTGCTGAGTTTAAGGCTTGCCTGTGCTATATAGTGAGTTCAGGGCCAGCCTGAACTTTGAGATCCTGTTTAAAAAAAAAAAAAAAGCTGCAGCACTCGAGAGGCAGAGACAGGATTGCTGAGTTCGAGGCTTGCCTGGGCTACATAGTGAGCTCAGGGCCAGCCTGAACTACAAAGTGAAACCCTGTCTCAAAAAAAAAAAAAAAAGCTGGGGATTTAGCTCCATGGTTCTGACAGCTGCCTTGCAAGCACAAGGTCCCGAGTTCATTTCCTGGTACCACATACAACAACACCAAAAAACTAGGCCCTTCCATGTGTGTTAATAAAATACCTGGGAAGTGGTGCAGATATATACCTTAGTCCCTCACAATTGGAGTGTTATAGAGATTGCTGTGTCTTAGACACCACTGCCCCTGTAACTGGGATCGAACTCAGGACCTTGCACTTGAGATGCCACGAAGCTAAATCCCTGGCTCTCTTAGACTGTTTTGAAATCAGGACTTTGTGCTTGTGAGGCAGGCAGCAGCACCACCAAGCTACATCCCTGGCCTTTTAGACTCTTTTTAACAAATATTGTTTTCACTAGCAGTTGTAACTTTCTACATCCTTTTTTGCATTTGCAGTGTTTCAAAACAGAAATCCCTAGATTGTATCATGTAAGAGCTGTGAAGCCACTGAGCATATTGGATAATTTTTGGACACAAAAAAATACTTGAGTGTAGGGTTACCTGATCTTCTCTCTTAACTGTGTTTAATATGTTGCTGCCAAAGTATGTATTTTCTTTTCCCCCAAGTAAGCTGTTCTATTTCTCACCCTCAGTGTGTTCTGAATGTGCTGAGTTGCTTATTTTCTTCATGCATTTGTTCACATGACCCTTGAGCCATCTCTTTGGATTGCTTGTTGTGATTGTAACCCACTCAGAGATGCCACTGAGTTATGTTGCAGTTCTCAGCCTAGGTTTTTTGTTTTTTTTGGAGACAGGGTCTCGCTTTGTAGTTCAGGCTGGTCCTGAGCTCACTGTGTAGCCCAGACAAGCCTGGAACTCAGCATCCTCCTGCCTCTGTCCTCTGAGTGCTGGGATCACAGGCATGAGCCATCACCCCTGGCACTGTGGTGTGTGGTACTGATTGCTGGTGGGCGTGAGTCACCATGCCCAGTATTGTTGTATGTGGTTACCGGGATGGAAACAGGGACCTTGCGCTTGCTAGGCAGTCACTATAACCACTGAGCTAAAATCTCCGACTCCTTACTTAGTTTTTTATTTTTTATTTTTAAGACATGAGATCTTGTTATATTGCCCAGGGTAGCCCTGAACATCTGAACTCAGGCAGTCCTTCTGCCTCAGCCTCCGAAGTAGTGGAGGCTACAGGTGTGTCCCACCATACCTAGTTGTTGGCTTCTTTCTTGTTACCTTAAGGATATGTTATATAAAATTCAATAAAATGGGCCGGAGGGTTGGCTCAGTGGTTCCGGTGCCTGCCTCGCAAGCGCAAGGACCTGAGTTCGATCCCCGGTAACCACATACAATGCTGGGAGTGGAGACACGTCCACCAACAATCAACACCGCATACCACAATGCCGGACGCGGTGGCTCACGCCTGTCATCCCAGCACTCGGGAGGCAGAGACAGGAGGATTGCTGAGTTCGCGGCGGCTTGCCTGGGCACCATAGTGAGCTCAGGGCCAGCCTGAACTACAAGGCGAGACCCTGTCTCCAAAAAGCAAAAAAAAAAAAAAATCAATAAAATGGCATTTCTAAAACTTGACTCCAAAGCTTGATCTTTTTTTGTTGCAACTGAGGACAGTTGAAGAATCAATAAGAAGTTTTGAAAAACTTTAAAAGATGTGATAATGCATGTTTCTTGATTTTTCTTTCCTTTACCAGGTACAAGAACATTCCGCAGATGTCGTTTGATGATACAGAAAGGGAGCCAGATCAGACCTTTAGTCTGAACCGGGATCCAACAGGAG
>PVIC010029950.1:0-22207 GCA_004025085.1 Thryonomys swinderianus
GGCAAGCCTCGAACTCAGCAATCCGCCTGTCTCTGCCTCCTGAGTGCTGGGATTACAGGCATGAACCACCACGTCCGGCAGATGTGGGTTTTTTTAAAAAATAAAATGGAGTATTACTCTGCCATAAAGAATGACAAGATCGATCCATTTAGGTGCAAATGGAGACACCTGGAGGATATACTAATAAATGAAATCAATAGAGCACAGATAGGCCAATTCTGGATCTTCTCTTTGACATGAACACCTGTGGATGCAAATGAGCTCTAGAAAGTATGACAGCTTTTATAGAGTGGGAAATTTCCATAGGAAAATTGGTGTGGGAATATGATGAGGGGAAGGAATAAATATGATACAGAAAGAAAATAAAAGAGTATGTATAAAGGGGGTGGGGAGCTGTGGGTGGGTAGGGATATGGGTAAAAATAAGAATTAACTTGTGTCATATACTGGTACAAATTCCCCAATGTTATACGTGATTGTGAGATGTATATAAATTGTACCAATAAAGAATTCAATTTAAAAAAATATGAAACTCTAATTATTAAGGAATTCATCATTAAGATTTTAAGCATAGCACTGAGGCACAATGAAGATACTTTATTAAAGGCATGCACTTTTCTTCTAAACTTTCAGTAAAAATGAAAATTTACTGTCTTTCATTGTTTAAAATGTTTCAATAGTAAATAAAATCCTAAACAAAGACTCCTGTTACACTAATGGAACTATTCTCTCTTAATTCTGTACTTAAAAGACTTACCTCCTGTGATAAGATCATAATAGTAATGGTAACCCTCAGAGGTTATGCCTTCTACCCATCTACCCTTTGAAGGCTCTTTCTTCTTCTTTATCTTCTTCTTTTTCTTTTCTTTCTGCTGATTTGATACTGAGGGAGGTGGGGTAATGCTGGGCACTACTGAGATGCTTGGCTTTGAGATTTCTAGAAAAAAGATAAGAAACAGGTATAGAAGCTGAGGTAACTTTTCTTTTCCTGTTGTAATACTTCAATAATGTTACTTTACTCAGAACCTGACAAAATTCTTTTGGGGACTTTACACATTATTATTATTTTTAAAAATTAATTAATTAATTATTTCTTGTGGTGTTAGGGATCGAACTTGGGCCCTTGTGTGTCCCAGATTGGCGTGGTACCACTTGAGCTAAATCCCCAGCCTTCAACTTTACACTTATTATTATAAAACTTTTAAAACTATGGTAAATAAACCTCAGTGTAGTGGTGCATGCCTTTAATTCCAGCTGAGGAAGGTGAGGTGGGAGGACTTCAGGTTCAAGCTCAATTTATGCAACTTTGTGAGATTGTCTCAAAATTTAAAATGAAAAAAAAAGGGCTGGAGATGTAGCTCAGTGCAAAGGCCCTTTGTTCAATATTGTGTGGAGAAGAGTACAAAGTAAAATAATGCTAAATTTTAAATTAAGATCTTTTTGTGTGTCAAAAAACAAAACAATTTTGGGCCAGGCATTTAGCTCAGTGGTTCCAGCACCTGCCTCACAAGTGCAAGGTCCTGAGTTCAATTCCTGGTACCACATACCACAATTCTGGGTGTGGTGACTCACGCCTGTAATTCCAGCACCCAGGAGGCAGAAGGAGGATTGCTGTGAGTTCAAGGCCTGCTTGGGCTACATAGCGAGTTCAGGGCCAGCTTGAACTACAAAGTGAGACCCTATAGCAAAAAACTAAAAAGTAAGACAAAAAAAAAAACTATTTTGAAAAAGCTCTTTTCTTTATACCTTATTTAATATATCCATATGAAAAAATATTTATAGTGAATGAGGGTTAACATTTCTAACAAAGATTTCTTATGAATCAAACATTCTAATGGGAAAATGGACAAAATGGCAGTGATTTGACTCACAGACCTA
Source organism: Thryonomys swinderianus (assembly GCA_004025085.1). Lineage (NCBI taxonomy): Eukaryota > Metazoa > Chordata > Mammalia > Rodentia > Thryonomyidae > Thryonomys > Thryonomys swinderianus. The sequence continues at coordinate 1,878 of PVIC010029950.1, forward strand.
ATTCTTTCCACAATTCTGGTTGCAAACTGAATTGGTTGAGAACTGAATCAAATTCAAAGATTAGGTTCAATGTTGACCTTATAGGGAAATTTGATTTGTTACTTATCTAATTCAGTTTGTGATCAGAATGATGGAAAGAATTAAAGTTTGTGAACCGAAGTACTACTGTACTAAAACTCAGAGAAGGAAATGTTTACCTTCATTGTAAAAGAAATGCAAATAAGCATAATTTTTTGTAGATCAATGAGTTCTGGAAAGAATGATCAAATCCATTTTTGTCTAAGTGTCAGACATTTACATGTAGGTATTATATTTATAACAGTAATTAATATTTTTTTCCTAGTAAAAGTATGAATCAACCCAACATTTCTAGAGGTTGGTATTACCTATAATATATAAGATATAGTTATACTTTTAAGCTATTACAATCTCATTTCTGAAACTGAACCCACATACAGAAAATAAATGTGAAAACATGCATGCATCATGAGATATACAGCAATATTCCTTGTAACAGTGAAAAATTCTAAGGAATCAAACTTCTCACTAGGAAGAAATCAATTAAATAAATGAAATCAATTAAATAAATGATGGTATACTGGCCTACTGTACAGCTACTTTTATGCAACATTATATATGGTCACTATAATAGGCAATTTGTACCATAATGTTACTTAATTTTAGTAAAAAATCCAAGACCATGTAATTAGTGAGAGATAATTCTGTGACTCCAAATCTGAGCTCTTATTATTATTATTACTTTTGTATTGGATTGAATTCAGGACCTTGCACTTGCCAGGCAGGTGGCAATATCACTGAGCTACATCCTGAGCCATGAGCTATTACCTAAAAAATATATTGAGGGCTGGAGAGTTAGCTCAGTGGTTCCAGCGCATGCCTCGCAAGCGCAAGGTCCTGAGTTCGATCCCCAGTAACCACATACAATGTTGGGCATGGAGACTCACAACCACCAACAATCAACACCGCATACCACAGTGCCGGGCATGTTGGCTCACACCTGTAATCCCAGCACTTGGGAGGCAGAGGCCGGAGGATTGCTGAGTTCCAGGCTTGCCTGGGCTACATAGTAAGCTCAGAGCCAGCCTGAACTACAAAGCAAGATGCTGTCTCAAAAAAAAAAAAAAGCTGTTTTTATGAACCCACACATCTGTCTTTCTTTAATTCCTAATGTTATTATTAGTAATATTAAAATAATATTTTTAAAGTCTGAAAAGAAAAGCTAACTGTGGTACATGTCTGTAATCACAACTACACAAAAGGCTGAGCTAAAAGGATCATTAAGTTTGAGATCAGCCTGTACAAGTTAGTAACTTTTATCTAAAAAACTTTTATCTCTGGAAAGAAAATAAAAAGGGGGGGATGGAGATAGCTCAGAGCAAAAGCACTAGGTTTACTCTCCAGACAACCACCAACAAAAGTCTAAATACTGTATAGTATTTATTTAATAAACATAATGTCAACTAATCAATATTCTGCTTAAAATCTTAATTGAAAGCTGTTTTTTTTTTTTTTTTTTTGAGACAGGGTCTTGCTTTGTAGTTCAGGCTGGCTCTGAGCTCTCACTATGTAGTCCAGGCAAACCTCAAACTCAGCAATCCGCCTGTCTCTGCCACCCGAGTGCTGGGATTACAGATGTGAGCCACCACACCCGGCACTGTTTTTTTTTTTTTGAGATAGGGTCTCGCTTTGTAGTTCAGGCTGGCTCTAAACTCACTATGTAGCCCAGGCAAGCCTCAAACTCAGCAATCCTCCTGTCTCTGCCTCCTGAGTGCTGGGATGACAGGTGTGAGCCACCACACTCGGCATTGTGGTATGTGGTATTGATGGTTGGTGGGCGTGAGTCTCCACGCCTAGCATTGTACGTGGTTTCCAGGGATCGAACTCAGTCAGGACCTTGCGCTTGCGAGGCAGGCGCTGGAACCTCTGAGCTAACCCTCCGGCCCTGAAGGCTGTTTTATTAAAGATTAAGAATAGCATTCCAGCTGGGCTTGGTGGTGTATGTCTATAATCTCAGGACTCCAGGAAGGAGGAAAGAGGATCACAAGTTTGAGCCCAGCCTGGACAATTTAGCAATTTAGAGAGACCCTGCCGCAAGTAAGAAATAAAAAAAGTAAGCTGGGCTGAGCTACACAGTAGGCACAGGGCCAACCTAAACTACAAAATGAGATCCTGCTTCGGGATGGGGTGGGGAGTAGGCTAGGGATATAGCTCAGTGCAAAGGTCCTGAGTTCAATCCTTAGTACTGGGAGAAAGTATGGTAATATCATTCCATGTTGATTATCCTAATCACTGTATCAACTGAGATTTCCTACATGTTTGGGTTGAAAACAATGAATCTAAAGAAATGCTCAATATTGCTGCTCATCCAGAGATGCAGATGGAAACAACATTGAGATTTCATCTCACTCCACAAAGAATGGCTATCGCAAAATCAACCAATAGGGGAAGGAATAAATATGATTCCAAAAGAAAATAAAAGAGCATGTATATAGAGGGTGGGAGGGTGTGGGTGGGTAGGGATGTGGGTGAAAATGAGAATTAACTTGTGTCATATACTAGTACAAATTCCCCTATGTTGTGTGTGATTGTGAGCTGTATATAAAATGTACCAATAAAGAATTCAATTAAAAATAAGGTAAAAAAATCAACCAATAACAAATGTTGGCAAGGCTGCGGGGAGAAAGGAATCTTTCTCCACTGTTGGTGGAAATGTAGACTGGTACAATGACTATGGAGATCAGTGTGGAGATTCCTCAAAAAATTAGATGACCCATCTGACCTTGTTATTCTCTTGCTAGGTATATACACGAACAATTAAAAGATGAAGATCACAGCAACAATATGGGCACTCATGTTTATAGCAGTTCAGTTTGTAATAGCCACATTTTGGAAACAACTCAAATGTCCATCAATTGGAAACTGCATAAAGATGTGGTTTTTTTATACAATGGATTATTAGCTGGCCATAAAAAATGATAAATTTGACTCATACTCTAATTGATGTACCTTGAAGACATACTCATAAGTGAAATAAATAGGTCACAGGTGTGTAAATACTGTATCTTTTCTCTGGTATGAGAAAGTGAAGATGCAAATGTGTTCTAAAATGTATGATAGATATTGTGAAACAAAATATTCAGAGTGAAAAGGGGGTAGGGGTAAATAATAAGGGAAAGAAAACATTTGATGGTAAAAAGGAAACAAAACTTATGTAATAGGGGGTGGGAGTTGTAGGGTGGGAAGGAAAATAGGAAAAAATGAGAATTAAGTCATGTCATTATTGGTACAGGTTCTCAATGTCAATTGTAATCATGGTATGTACATAAAATGTACCAATAAAATCAATTTTAAAAAAGAAAACAATGAATCTTTTATGGAAGAAATGCTTCCAGAAGTTTTCCAGATTAGTCTTAGTTCAATGACAAGACAGAATAAAAATACCTTTTATCTGAAAGTCTGTTTTCTTTAATTTTCAAAATCATCTGCTTTGTAGCATACAGTCAACTACTTTGTCTAAAAGGCTTATTTATTATATATATATGCAACCCTAAAAAATAAATGTCAGGTAGTTTTGACTAATAGATAAAGTGGCCAGTAACTACAATGCAAGGTTTTTTACTGGTTGAAAATATGGTTTCATTTAGATCAAAAGGTTTCATTTTGGCAGATTCATACATGCACAGAACATACCCTATTTCTTTTCACCTCCTTAAAGGTTTATTTTAATAGTTAAAAAATAGCTGAATATTCTGAACACCAGACATTCAAGGCACCTCTGAAATTAATCACTCAGCCACTACAGAGATAGGACTTGTAGCCATAAAGGCAGTAAAAGTCGATGTAAATGAGGGGCTAAAAGAGGAAGCATTAAAAGCAAAATACAAGTGCATTAATGAGTCCTATAGCCTAAATAGGGCATAATAAAACCAGAGTACACCCTGAATATTTAACCTCTTTATGCATACAATAAAAGCTCATATGACTTTTGAAACACTCTGGCTGCCTTTTACCTGACTCTAAGCCAAGCCTTTTCAAATCTTCTTCGTATGCTTTAAGGGCAGCTGCCTCCATTGCTGCGAACTCCTTTGATGCCTTTTCTTCCTCTTTTGCCTTGTCCAGGCTTTTCTGTTTAATCTACATAGGACACATATAAAGTTAAAAGTGAGATAAAATACTGACACTTATACAGGAAAATAAACAAAGAACCAATCTAGAGTACCTCACTGATCCTCTTTGCCACATTTTCCTTATGATTCTTTCCCCTTTCATGAAATTCAACACTCTTAAAAATGAAAAAGAGAAAATACAAAGGAATGTTACATAAGCATAATAAAATCCAGCAAGCACAATATATGACTAGAACATAAGAAAATATACATTACAATTTGCAGAAAAGATAAAACTGATTAATTTTAATGCAAAATGGTCCCTTTTATCAAATGATGCTAGGAACTGAACTTCATTTGCTATACCTTCTGACTAGATTTCACTTAGGTTCTTAAAACAGGATGACCATACTAATGGGAGAAAAATACAAGGTACTCTTAATGACTAATTTAGTGAATATAATTATAAGGACTTAACACATTAAGCAAAAAAATGTGGAACAGTTTTTAAAGAAATATTTCTCAAAATCAAATGTCAAAACCAGTAAAGTGCCAAAATTTTATCATTCTGTTAACCGAATGACACAGAAAAAAATGATCCTTAGTCTTTGTCCTCAAATTTTTTTTTTTTTTGCTTTTTGAGACAGGGTCTCGCTTTGTAGTTCAGGCTGGCCCTGAGCTCACTATGGTGCCCAGGCAAGCCGCCGCGAACTCAGCAATCCTCCTGTCTCTGCCTCCTGAGTGCTGGGATTACAGGCGTGAGCCACCACGTCCAGCATTGTGGTATGCGGTATTGATTGTTGGTGGGTGTGTCTCCACGCCCAGCATTATATGGGGTTACCGGGGATTAAACTCAGGACCTTGCGCTTGCGAGGCAGGCTCTGGAACCACTGAGCTAACCCTCCGGCCCTGTCCTCAAAATTTTAAGAAACATATACATTTAAAAATTCCTCATAAATTGTAAACAAACATTTTTATACATGGTAGTAATACTGCAAAATGCACAACTCCTACGATGGATACTTTGGAAATATAAAAATAGCAAATATATCTTTCTTTAATCCAACAATTCCATTTCTGGGAATTTATTCCATGGATTTGCCTGTTCATGTACAAAATGTTATCTACATTCATTCAAGCACTATTTGTGCTAACCATCAAAGTGTTTATCTAGGAAACTGGTTAAATAAACTAGTATATTCACACAGGCTGCTATAGAAGAAAACAAAGAAGTTCCCTATGTATTGATATGGAAAAGCACAGTGTGATGTTTAAAAACTATAGTGTAGAAAAATACATAGGTAGTATGATTCTTTTTGTGTATAAGATGGAATGAGAACATCTATATGCATATGGAAACAAAAGGATCAACAAAAAAGTAACAAATGGTAATCCATGTGGAATGGTGGTAACTAGGATGGATGGGGGACAGGGATAGATGAATGAACATTACTATCTATTTAAATAACCAGCAATTCTTCCTAAATTATAAATGTCTAGTTTGTAAGTGGTAGTAAGAAATTGGTGGTAAGCTCTGCAAACAAAATTCTATCAATGAAATCTTAAACATTTTACCTGAGATAGTCTAAAATACTACTGTGAACGCTTCTTTAAAGTGTAAAGCAAATAATCATTTCTTTTGTATAGTGGGTTTCCTAGTTGATCACAGGACTCAAAGAACATAACATTAAAGGACCATTCAAAATTAAATTAGTTTTGTTTCTAATTAAAGCTTAGATCAGTGTGTGTTAATAATTCAAGGAGATGAAAACAATATACTGAAAGGAATCATTTACTAGCTAACTCGTAAAATTTCACATTACTTTTGGGTACCTTTAAAGAAGAGGATTTTCAGAGATTTGTGGTTTTTTTTTTTCTTTTTTGAGACAGGGTCTCCCTTTGTAGTTCAGGCTGGCCCTGAGCTCACTCTGTAGCCCAGCCAAGTCTCAAACTCAGCAATCCTCCTGTCTCTGCCTCCGGAGTGTTGGGTTTACAGGTGTGAGCCACAGCACTGTGGTATGTGCTATTGATGGCTGGTGGGCCTAAGTCACCACGCCCAGCATTGTATGTGGTTACTGGGGATTGAACTCAGTGCCTTGTGCTAGCGAGGCAGGCACGGGAACCACTGAGCTAAATCTCTAGCCCGAGATTTGTGTGTTTTTAAAAAACTCCTACCATTTATTTATATGGACAGTTTAACTCAAAATGAAGAACTTTAAAAAAATTCTACATTGGGCTGGAGATTTAGCTCAGTGGTTCCCACGCCTGCCTCACAAGCGCAAGGTCCTGAGTTCAATCTTGGGTAAGCACGCATACAATGCTGGGTGTGGTGACTCACGTCCACCAGCAATCAATACCACATACCACAATGCTGGGCATGATGGCTCATGCCTGTAATCCAAGCACTTGGGAGGCAGAGACAGGAGGATTGCTGAGTTTGAGGTTTGCCTGGGCTATACAGTGAGCTCAGGGCCAACCTGAACTACAAAGCAAGACCCTGTCCCAGGAAAAAAAAAAAAATCCTATATCACATACACTTTTAAAGTGAAAAGTTATGAAAAGAATACAGCATTGTTAATGATGCAACTACTATCCTTTGTTTCATTCAAATCTGCCAAGTAATACAGAAACTATTGTTTTTATGTACTACATACACAGTACCATAACATATATAAAAAGGGAGAAAACCCAGCTTTTTGCCTTAGGTTTTAAAAGGTGGATCTAGACAAAAGATACACGTTCAAGTATCTCTATAGCAGGAAACAAAAGAAAAACTACAAGTCTTTTTACATTTTAAGGGCTTTTCCATTTTTTACTTTTGTTTGTACAATACAGAATATGATAGGTCTAAAGTATCTCCATTATATTGTAATGTAGGTGTTTTGTAAACACTGGGATGAGATTATCCACTAGTAGGCTATTTCCAGAAAGGGAAATGAAAAAATTTGGCTTCATGGTCAAATAAAGCTTAATGAAAGAGAAGAAAGCTCGTAGCTTTCTTTAAAGGAATATTACAGTAGAAATCTTTTGACATTTCAAGAATCACAAGGAGTGCATCTGAAATTCCTTTGTAAACTCTGAACCTAGATCAAAAAGCAGCAGTCCACATCGAGATGACATTATGTGAATCTCTGAGCGGGGAATCAGCATACCGGCCTATTGTCTGCTATCCAGCACTTGCAGTAATCACAGAATTTCTTTGGTTGAGACTTCCAGTAGTCGGCCCTGAAAGGGGAAAAAGAAGAGCAAGCCTTTTCAAAAGTAAGGTAAAATTCTGCACACTTTAGTTTCATACACTGTACAAGATTTGGCTACTGAATCTTGTTAGCATAGCTCCCTGTTTATTATTTAACAGCAGGCAAGTTGATTGAAATGTCGCCAGTAGAGAAGGTCAGCATGCGACTTATTACAAGCTGCTTTAAATAGAACAATTAAAATTTCTCTTATTTGTTACTATCAGTATGAAGAAAAGGAACATCTCAGAGAAAAATACCCTTTCTGATTTTTTAAAGGAGGGATGCTGTAATGGAGGCCGGCAAAAAACCTCAAAGTGGTCTTAAGTTTATTTTCATGAAAAGAACAAAACACAGCACTACTCGGGAAAGACGGTGGTTCCTCCACGTCTTAATCCAAGTCGTTCTTGAGGCAAGGGACAAGCGTTGCAAAGGACCTCGCCGATCACATAAAAATCATTTACGCTATCCAGAAACGGCCGTTTGAAGTGGACAGGGGCGGCAGAGGCGGCCGCAGCCCAACACCAAAGCTTCATAATACCCCAAGGTTTAAGCGTTTTCAGAACCAACAGGGGCGCCAGCCACCCACGACCACGCGGATGGAGAAGGCGCCGCACCCCACCCCCTCCCCAGCCGGGCCGCAGCCTCCCAGCCCAGACCCAGCGCGGCGCGCACACGGGGCGCTCCGCGGAGTAGCTTTTCTTCCCCGCCCAGAAAACCGGCTCAGCAGTTCAGGGCCGGTCTCCAGCGAATTCAGTGCAAGTCCGTCACGCCTCTGGCCAAAGGGCGGGAGGAGAGGGTGGGGAGCCCCGGGGGAGCGGGCGCACCAGAGAAACAACACTTCGTTGTTTAGGGTCTGAGACCCAACTCACATGACTGCACCAGTCGCTCCGCGTGTCGTCAAGGGTACAAACTCACTCTTGCGTTCTCCGAGCGGCGCCCACCCAAAACTCCTGTGAACCGGTCACCTCCCTTCAACCCCAGTACCAGCGTTCCACGGTTTCCCACTACGGGTGCCCAGAAGACTCAACCCGCGTTTGAAATTTTCTCCTCTCCCCTTCCCCCACAGGGGCGGTACTCGACTTCTGAGGGGTGGGGTCGGTATAAAGGGGTTGAGGTCACCGAGAAGGGGCGAAAGCGCGACGGGACCTGAGCAGGAGGACAGAATCCTCAGGCCCCCGCACCAGCCCGCCTTCCTCCCTGTCCTCCCCGGGATCCAGAACCACCACTCCTCTGGGCTCGCTGGCTGGTGTCCAAGGAGCGCGCGCGCCGCCTCCGCCCCGAACGCAAACAGCTGTTCCCAGTAGACGTCGCCACCCTCTACTTTGTCAACTAGTCCGCACGCACTTTGGCCAACGGAGCAGCCCGGACTTGTGGGCTGGGGGCCGTGGTCGGAGTTAAAGAGAGGTGAAATCGCTGGTCCTGGGGCTCTGCCAGTCGCGGTACTTCGCTGCTTAACTTTCTCGCGACGCGGTCCGGCGCGGCACCGCTTCTTTCCTCTGGCGCCCGCGCACTCCGGCCGGGCTCGTTCCCGCGCGTGGACAGCGGCGGCGGCCGCGGCTCGGGTGGTGGAGAGGCAGCGGCGGAAGCGGCGGCGGCGGGAGCGACGGGGAGCGGCGTAGCCGAGGTGACGGCGACGTTTACTGCAGTCAGGTGAGTTGTGGAAGCGCTTCGTATAGCACTTCCCATATGGTCTAGCGGTTAGGATTCCTGGTTTTCACCCAGGCGGCCCGGGTTCGACTCCCGGTATGGGAATACTGTACTGTTTTCTTTTAAAGTTCAAGGTTGGGGAACGGATTTAATTTATTTTCAGTGGCTCTGGTTAACTTTTCCGCAACACTAGGAGAGTGAGTTTGTGGAAAAGTGTTTTTTTTTTTTTTTTTTTATTAATGGGTTTTTTGGTGGTGCCGTCGGCTGGGCGCCCAGAGTGCCCAGCCGTGCTGGAAGGAGTTTCGCTTTCTCCCTGGCCGCTGCCCTGCCCCACTGCCCTGCGCGTAGTTTTCCAGAACCTCAGGAGGTGATGATTAACTCCGTCCGCGCTTATCTCCTCCCCGTGCCCTTCTCGGGCCCACACCCTGCCCGGCCGCCCCTCCTGACTCCTGGGGAGGTGCGGGCGGGTGTGCCCTCCCCTGGGCGTGCTCTGGCCCGTGCCGTCAGCTGGGCTCCTGGAGACCCCCATCGGGTGCACCCCGGGGAGGGTCTACCAGACCTTCTACCCTCTCCTAGCTGTTGATCACCCCCGCGGCTGCGGGCGCCCGGGCCAGCCCCGAGGCGGGTCAGCCCAGCCGGCCGACCTGACAGTCGCCCCTAAAAAGCACCCTGGTCTTTGGGGAAACATCCCTCCCTCGTCCCCGCTAAAACTAGCACAATGAGTTACAGCAGGAAAATACCACTGTGATGAGATGTCTTTAAAGAAGAAAATTGACTTTCCCAAAAGGCTTATGATTAAAAAATCCTGACGTGGAGCTGGAGCTTGGGAGAGAAAAATTGGCCTGTGACTGGGGAGAGGATGTTATAACAAAGTTTCACTGTATTTTTAAATATAGAAGCCCTGTGTTTATTACAAAGAAAGCGCAGCTGTGCCAGCAACATGTGTGCTGTAAATGAAACAAAAGCATTATCTTAACTACAAGTTGAAATTAGAAAATAGGGGCAGCTATAATATTTAGTCTGCCAGGCCTCTGGAAACAAGGAAAAAATGATTTTTGAGGATGGGTTCTAGTCAGGGTTTTTACTAAGAGCAGAAGTTTTGGTTGTGTGTTCTTTATAGCTTTAAAAGCACAGTGAGTTTGGAAATAATTATTAACTTAGTTGGGTCGATTAAGCCTTAATTAGCTTTACCTTGTTTAAAAAACACCAGTAAACTACCGCAGTTAAAAGCACATTTGAATCATCTTCGTGGATTCCCATAGTTTTAGGTTTTACTACATGTGAGGTTTCAGATGGTTTTGAAGTTACTGATATTCGGGTGCATTTTGTTAATAGCTGTGGATAGAGTACTGAATATAATCACACTGGGACTCTTGTAGCTAGCTGTGTGACCTCGTGGAGCTCTTTCACCTTCTATGAACTTCAGAGTAAATTCTTGGTAAGGTTAATCACAAACTTTAGGTAGTTACAGGAGTTGTTGACCAATTTTCAATAGATAATGAAAATGAAAATGTTTCATTTAAATAAGGAATGGTAGTGTTATTAAAGCCTAGTCACTAAAAGAATTAGATTTGGTTTGGAAAGAAATCTGTCCCTACATTGTCTCCAGAGAGGGCTTAATTTTTGTAATGACTTGCTCTGTACTGTAGCAAATGGTCCTGAAATGGATATTATTTTATAATAACAATAAATGGTAAATAATATAGGACTCTATGTATTATCTCTTTCTATATTTGGGGTGAGGTGAGGAGAGTGTTGGGTAACAACATCCCTATACAAGACATAGAGGATTTTATGTGTAGTTGTGTACCAGATGGATATGTAACGTCAGAAATACAGAGTTGTTCCTGGAGCACAGAGAGAAGGAACGAGTTCTACTTTGCAAAGGGGACTGGAGAGAAGAGCCAAAGAGAGAAGGGTATTTGCCCTGGGCCTTGAGGAACTGGTTGGATGTTTCCTAGGGGTGAATGTGAACCATGACTCAGGTGGAGGAGAAGGAGTACCGGCAGGCTTGCAAGCAGTCTGGTTTGGCTAGAGCGCAGAATGCCTGGGGGCAGAGGCATGGGAGGTCAACCTGGAAAGGTAGAAAGGAATTTTAACCTGATAAATTTTGATTAGGTAACAGGGTCTTTACCTCTTATGTCACTAGAATTTTTTTAAAAAGTCACTCTTTGAAGAGCGTAAATATAGATGAGTAGAGCTGTAATATATGAAAAAGTCTTAAAAAGAATACAGAAGTGAGATTGTTGTTGTTCTATAAGACTCAAACAGTATGTAAATTTGGAACCACATACATTGCTAGTAAAAATGTAGAATGGTACAGTCATATTGGAAAAGTGTAGTAGTACCTTAAAATGTTAAACACAATGGTGGTACTGTGTGACCTAGCATTTCCATTCCTATGTATGTGACTGGCATAAATGAAAACATATACTTGAGCTCAAACTTATACATGGGTATTAATAGTAGCCAGTAAAAAGTGGTAACAACCTAAATGTCCCTTAATTGACGAATGAATAAATTAAAAGTGTATCCATATGAGAGAATATTATTTGGCAATAAAAAGGAATGAAGTACTAATACATTGCACCACACGGATGAGTTTCGGGAACATTATGCTAATATGTAAATTCAGCCTGCAGCCATTTGCTCTCTGTTTATTTAAAAGATAAACTTAAGAATTATATTTACCAGCTCCTCTTAGCTTCAACAGGGGAGAGATGCTGCAGTGTTTTAAACAACCCCTGTATACCTGTATGTGATACTTCCCGGCTCTTTTTCCCCTTTGTCCCCCTCCCTGTAAACCTCCACTCCTCCCTGGTACAAAAGCTTTGTTTCTATTTTTTCCTTCTAGTTTCACTTTTTTTCTTGTCCCTTCCTTTTTCCATCTTCCATGTTGCCTTCCCACTTGAAAATTTTCTTCCCTTTTCCCAATATCTATAACACATTTTAGTCTTTATTTCCATTTTCAGTTTCTCATATCAGCGCAACAGTACAGTATTTAAACATATGCGTCTGATTTATTTCACTTGAGAGTATGGTCTCAAGGTGCATCCATTTAGCTATAAATGTCTCAAGCTCATTCTTTGTGGCAGAGTAGCACTCCATTATATGAAAAACCTACGTCTTTATCCATTTGTTAGTTGATGTGCATTTGCTCTGTGTTCAAGAATAAGCTGTTATAAACTGTGCTGCTCTAAAGATGGGTGTGCTGATATTGCTGTGATATGATGTTTTGAATTCTTTTGAGAAGATACCAACAAGGGGAAGAGCTGGGTCCAATGGGACCTGGAGTTAGTTTGTCTTTTTGAGGAATCTCCACAGATTTCCACAGTGGGTGATTCAGTCTATACCCTCACCAACAGTGGAGAAGGTTTCCCTTTTCCCGTACAGCCCCACCAGCATTTGTTTTTGGTTGATTTCTTGGTAGCAGCCATTCTTTCTGGAGTGAGGTGGAATCTCAGCCTTGTTTTAATTCTCATCTCTCAAATGACCAGTGCTACTGAACATTGCTTCATACATTTATTTGTTGTTTCTACTTCTTTGTCTGAGGAGTATCTTTTTATTTTAGATGCCTAATTTTGGATGAGACCTTTAAATTGAGGGGGAAGTCTGATCCTTTTTTTTTGAGTTTTTTATATATTTTAGGTAGTAGACCTTTGTTTGATGAATAGCTGGTAAAAATTTTTCTCCATGCTATGGATTGTCTTTTCCTTCTGTTGATGGTTTTTCTTGCTGCTCAAAAGTTTTTAAATAAGATGAGGTCCCAGTTGATTCTTTGTAGTAATTCCCATGTGATCTGCTCTGTCTTTTTTTTTTTTTTTTTTTGAGACAGGGTCTCGCTTTGTAGTTCAAGCTGGCCCTGAGCTCAGTATGTAGTCCAGGCAAGCCTCGAACTCAGCAATACTCCTGCCTCTGCCTCCCGAGTGCTGGGATCACAGGCGTGAGCCACCAGGCCTAGCATTGTGGGATGTGGTACTGATTGCTGGTGGGCGTGAGTCACCACGCCCAATATATTTCATTGTATGTGGTTACTGAGATCGAACCAGGGACCTTGTGCTTGCTAGGCAGGCAGCGGAACAACTGAGCTAAATCTCTGGCCCTGCTCTTTTTTTTTTATTATTCAGTAAACTTTATTGGCACATTATATACACAGCTCACAATTACACACAACATTGAGGAATTTGTACCAGTATGTGACACAAGTCAATTCTCATTTTTCCCCACATACTGTCTTTTTTTAATGTATGGATACTTGTGTATCTATCTATCTATCTATCTATCTATCTATCTATCTATCTATGTAGAGAGAGTGTGTTATTTATATATAGCAACTGTTTTCTGTACTTATATATGGCCCAAGATAATTCCCCTACTTATGTCATCTAAACAAACCAAAAGGTTGGATATGCCTGTAAGAACATGACATTAAGTGAAGGAAGGTAGGCATAAAGCACCATATTTTGCTGGTTGGAGTGGTACATGACTATAATTCCAGCACTTTTGGAGACTGAGGCATGAAGATCACAAGTTCAAGTTCTGCCTGGACAGTTAAAGTAAGATCCCAGCTCAAAGTGAAAACAAAAGGGCTGGGGATTACAGATCAGTGTGAAGGCCTTGGGTTCAAGTCCCAGTATCGAAAAAAAAAAGATTACATGGTTACATTTATATAAAATATATGAAGTAGGAAACTCCACAAGAGAAATAGGATTAGTAGTTGGCTTACATTAAAAGGGAATGGGGGTGCCTACTAATGTAGATACAGTTAGAGTGACTAGAAGTGATGGTTGCACACCTCTATATGAATATAGGGAAAAACAATGTATATGCTTCAAATGTACTTTGTGATCTACCTCAGCAAAACTGTTAAGGATTTGGGCAATAGAAAACACAGAATATTTTACCTGTAGGCTTTACATTTAGCATTTGGTTATTACATACTTTAATGGTGGAATTGTATAACAGTGACATTCATTTCTAGATAATTTCAGGAATGTAGCCAGTGTTCAGTAAATCAAATGAACAAAAGAAGTTAGATACAAATAATCCGTGTTACAGTGCATAGTGTGATAAGTGCTCAGAGGAGGCCAAAACAAGGGTTGTGTTTTTGGAAAGTGCAGAATTCACATCACCTTATTTGTGAGCAGAGGAAAAGCCTTTTATAGGAGGCAGCTTTTGAGGTGGACTTTGAAGGCTGGTTTGACTTCTGTTGGTAGATACAGGAGAGGAAAAGAGACATTCAAAGGAAGTGGACAGGAGCAGAGGTGCATTAACAATTGCCAGCACATTTTGGCTGAGCTGAGAGTACAAGTAGGATAGGAAAGGGAAACACAGCTGCAAAAATAGATTAGGGAACAATGTCAGTGCTCTGGCAGATCTGTGATGTGTCTTTACTTGAGTCCCTCTCCCCAGTCCAAACTCCCACCTCAACTGGCCACTGCCTGGTGTTTTCTAGGGCTACTTATTTGGAGGACTCTGCCCCTTCCATGTGAAGAGCTGGTAGTGCCTGGGCGCTTCGGCTCCCTCTCCTAATGGGCTGCCTTGTTAGAAGTGTAGCTTTGCAGTGGGGACTCCAACTTCTTTTCTTCTGTATTGCCAGACTTGCAGCAGTGCCTGGCACTTGTGTGAACATTTAGGGTATATTTGATTAAATGATTAAATGAATTAACCTCAAGAGTTGCAAAGTCTGTCCAAAGCAGTTTATTATACAGATCTTTCTTGATTCTTGACAGAGACATTTCATAAGGACCTCAAGTTTTGGGCTAAGGAGTTTACTCAGCTAGGAAGAGGGATTTCTGGTAACTGTGCAGGATGACTTGGAGGGTGGAAGGTTTATTTCTGTGGTGCCCATCCACCTTCCCATTCTGTTTCTATTCGTACTCTACTGAATTTGGTCTCTGACCAACACTGGGGTCTCCTGTAGTATAGGAGTCTCCTAACAGTTCTTCTTGCTTTTAGTCTCTCTATAAATAAGATAATGGCAGCAGGGTAGAAAGGGAAGGATCACCAAAAGGGTTTCTGAAGGGCATAATTTAAGATGCCAGAAACAAAACTTGGGAAACAAATAGAAAAGTTATGAAGCACAGATATTTGGGGGAGGATAGGCAATTTTTGTTCTTAGGGTTGGTCAAATAGTAAATTTATTGCATATGTATCTTTTTGAACACTGAAATTGTACTTTAAATCCACTGACAGCGTTAAGACTATGTATGAGACTGCCACCCTGTGGACAATGTAACTCAGAAGTAAACCCCTCAAGAATTATAGTAAAGCTTCCTTTGACATTTTCTATTTTGTAACTGCTATTGTTCTTTCACACTGGTATATATGGTTATGCTTATTTGAGTAGAAATCTTGGCCATTTGTTTTCTGAACTTTTTCTGTGCCTTTTAAGTAAAGAAATGTAAAATGCAATCAATAGCCTTAAAAAGTTTCACAGAAATTTAAGAATTCTTTTTGGATGGCATGCTTCTTCTTTGCTCCAGACATTTCACACACAAGAGCTTGTTGTTCTTTTTTTTTTTTTTTTAATTTTTGAGACAGGGTCTTGCTTTGCAATTCAGGCTGGCCCTGAGCTCACTATGGAGCCCAGGCAAGCCTGGAACTCAGCAATCCTCCTGTCTCTGCCTCTCGAGTGCTGGGATTACAGGCATGAGCCACCATGCCTGGCAACAAGAGCTTGTTTTTTAAACCCTGTGGCATGCAGGCCTATTGTGAAATGGTCTTTACTTGTACTTCTAAAAAAATTCTTGTTTTAGAATGCATATGATGTCCTTAGTATGGTGCATTTCATGAATAATATGTGAAATTTTTTTTTAAAGGCGAGGTAAGTGAATTGTTTGTGGAGCTGGTTTTAGTTAAAAATTTTCATGCCTCACTCGTACTTACATAAACCAATTTGGATTATATTGTGTTTTACTTATCCAGAGGGACAGTCTACTCACAAACTTAAAAAATCAGCTAGGCATGGTGGGGCACCCCTGTAATCCAGCACCTTGAGAGACTGAGGCAGGAGGATTGCCATGAGGTCAGGGCTAGCCTGGCCTATATAATGAGTACACTGACTCAAAAACAAACAAACAACCCCCAAAATTAGAAAATCAAAATGACACAGTGATTGTGAAAGACACCTTTGCTTTCTGAAACTCAGGAAGTGGTTGATTCAGTCTTGAAGTCAGCAAAATAACTTTCTCAGCAGATGAGCTCTTTACAGCTATCATGTTGTAAATGGCTTATACACTTAAATTCCCTGAGATGTCTGTAGGAGTGGGGCAGTCACTTAGTGCTTGAAATGTGTGTCACCATAGAGCAGAAGTGGGTGAAGAGGCATTTGAGGTTGGCAGTTGTGCATGCATTCTAATATCCAGGCTGATGGGAATGGATTAAATGAATCCTTTGCTCCTTCAGTTACCTGAAACTTGGGTTTAGGAATACTACATTGTAGTATATTTAAAATTCAAATATTTCCTACTCAGTTTTTCTAAAAAAGCCTATAGCAGGACAAACAATAAGCTTTACATGTTTGGTTTTATTTAATTTTTTCAAAGTAAGTGTGTGGGATTGTAGGGGACTTTTCAGTATTATTTTTTGCTACCTATGTATCTTGTATCTGTAGTCAACATACAGTTTAATTTTAAGTGAAGAAGACTGATAAAATGTTGGGTATGGTGACACTTTACTCTAGACTCATCAGGGTGAATGGGGCAAGAAGGCTACTTGAGTCAAGAGTTCAAGGCCGGTGTGGGCAACATAGCAAGAGACTGTCTAAAAAAAAGTCTATGTAGATTCATAAAGTATATTGCCATTTAAAAATAATATTGAGTACAGTAACTTTTAGGAAATGGAGATGTGTCATATGCCTAGAATCTCAACAGTCCCGAAATCTAAGGCTATAGTTAGGATGGCAAGTTTGAGCCTAGCCTGGGCATAGCAAGGCCCTGCCTCTCAGAATTAAAAAAAAATAGAAAAGACTAACATTGAGAGTACTTCATGACCTATTTGATTATTTTCTAGGTACAGTGTTGGAATGAAGAGCCAGTAAGATAGAAATATTTTTGTTTTCTAACCTCTTTTAATGGTTTTATTATCCTAGCCTTTTAAAAACTGAATATGACATGGAACTTTATATAAAGTACCTTTTATATCAGAAGTGATAGCCCACACTTGTAATCCCAGCACTCTGGGAAGCAGAGGGAAGAGAATTCAAGCCCAGCCCAGCCAATTTAGTAGTGTAGCAAGACTTTGTCTCAGAAAAGAGAATGCTGGGGATGTAGCTCAATGTGACAGTCCTCAACTGGAGACTGGATAAAGAAGGTATAGGTATTTTTTAAATGGAGTATTACTTAGACATAAAAGAAAGATAAAGTAGAGACATTTATAGCTAAATGGTTGCACTTTGAGGCCATACTCATAAAGTGAAATAAATAGGATACACGTGTAAATATCATATCATTTCTTTAGTGTAAAAACAAAGCGTAAAAGAGGTTCAAAATGTACAACAGATATAGTGAAATAGAAAGAAAATCTTCAAAAGGGAAAAACTGTGGAGTAGGGGTAAGGGAAAGCAAAGAAGGGAAAGAAAATTTGAAAGTAAAAAAGAAAAAAATGGAAACAAAGTTTAAATATATGGGAAGTGGGGGGACTAAAGGGAAGGCAAGGGAATGGGAAAAAATAAGAATCAAGATATATCTTGGACAAGTATAAATTCTCAATGATGAATATGACTATAATATATACTTAAAATAAACTCAGTTAAAAAAATGTGACCTTCTGAGGTTCAGTCCCCACTACAAAAGGGGAAAACCCACAAAAAAAGAACTTTTAGTTTAACATTTCACTATAATTTAAGAAACTTTGTTTTTATATAGTGTTGCTATTTTGTGCTTTATAACGGTGACTATTTTAGGATTATTGTAGTGTTTCCTTTAATTTTTTTCACATAAGTTCGTTTTCACCAGTGCAGGTAATAAAAAAATGTCCTTTGAAAATTCTTGGAATTTTTATAAACCAGTAACCATTTAAATTTTGTGGAGTTTTTTTTTTTTTCCAGTTTTTGTTTCTTTCTTTTTTTTTTTTTGCTTTTTTGTACTGATAATACACCTAGGGGTGCTCTAACATTGAGGTATGTCCCTAACCATTTTTATTTTGAGACAGGATCTTGCTAAATTGCTTAGATTGGCTTTGAACTTTCAATCCTCCTTACTTAGAGCTCCCTGAAGAACTGGAATTATGGGTGTTGGGAACTGCACTCAGTGGAATTTTAATATTCTTATTTTTTTATTTTTTTGAGACAGGGTCTCGCTTTGTAGTTCAGTTTGGCTCTGAGCTCAGTATGTAGCACTGGGTAGCCTTGAACTCACAGCAATCCTCTTGTCTCCCAAGTGCTGGGATTATAGGTGTGAGCCACCATGCCCAGTGAATTTTAACATTTTTAAATGCATACTATTCACTATTAAATAAATACTATTGATTTAAAAGGTTTTTTTTTGTACTTTTAGATATTTGGGTAAGTATTGAGCCTACTGACTTTAAGTTATACAGACTTTCAAGAATGACATAAATCTTTATTTGTTTAATCTTTTAGTTTAAATATCTCTTGGGTTTAGAACTAGGTTACATTTGTAATTTATGATGCATCCGGATATTGCTCTATATGAAGTTTTTTTTAATGTTCCCAGATTTAATCATTTAATTTAATTTTCAAAGATTGTGATAGGATTTGTTTTACCCCAGCATTAAATTCATAACATTTTTATCTTTCACCAATGTTCTGTTATACCAATGTTCTGTTATACCAAAGAACACATGTGACTCTTGACTAGGAAAAGTCTGCAGGCCTGTCACTGAAGCACACTCCTGAGTAGAGATCAGTAGGCACTGACCCAGTTGTAAGAAAGTGTGGGTATATCAGAGAAGTGTACAGCTACAGGCAAAGTTGATGGGGAAGGTATTTTAGTACAGAGATGTAAAGAAAGGATACTTTGGGAAATGGAAGATGACTTGAGATGTTATTAGAAAGTGAGAGATGAAGATGGCATGTATCAGGTCATATAAGACACTGTAGTCTGTGTAAAAAATTTTAAGCAGAGTGGGCAGATGCTGATTTTTTTTTTTTTTTGAAATACCAGTGATCAAACTCAGGACCTTGCACTTGACAGGTTAGGGGCAGTGTGCCACTGAACTAAATCCCCAGCCCTTCTTTTCATTTTTTGTAAGACAAGGCCTTGCTATATAGTTGAGGTAAAGCTTAAACTCATGATGTAGCCTTGGTATCAGGGCAGTCCTCCTGCCTCAGCCTCTTAAGTGCTGGCATTCCTGGTTTGATGGTTTTTAAGTGGAGAGAATGAAAGTAGAGTGGGGTGGAAGTAAGGAGAAAAATTATGTGCCTTTTTGTACAACATGGCCCTTAAATGTAAGTTATCTACTTAATCTGGTGCTTAAATGTTGGAGGAAAAGTGGTTAATTATATTCAGATGAAATACAGTATTGGTCACCAATATATGTTAATATGGCAAAATGCACTTAAAGGGTGTATTTAAGGGAATTGTCAAGGATAACTGAGCAGAGGTGGTTTTTACCTTTCTATTTTGATTTGGTGGTTTGAAGCCCTAAGACACAGACCAGTATGCTCTGGGAGAGTCTGCAGTGAGGAGACGACTTCCAGCTGTCAGGTCTTCTCTTGCTGAGTAGTGAGGAATTGTGGGGAGAGGTAAAGCGGAGAGCACAGTATGGGTTCAGAGAAGACGAAGAAGTATTTCAAGCAGTAAAATTAACAAATTCTGAAAGTATTCATTAGATTTAGCCCTATGAGATTAACTTTAATTAGAACAATTTAGTCATACGGGCAGGATTAGAGTAAATTGAAAAATGAGTGGGAGAAGAGATGGAGTGGGTAAATACAATGTAGTCAATTTTTTCATTGTCTGTGAAGTGGAGAGAGTGAGAAAGAACGGTAACTGGGACTGAGGCAAATATGACGCTGAATAGTCAAATTGTGCTTTTTTTTTTGAGACAGGGTCTTGCTTTGTAGTTCAGGCTGGCTCTGAGCTCACTATGTAGCCCAGGCAAGCCTCAAACTCAGCAATCCTCCTGCTTCTGCCTCCTGAGTGCTGGGATTACAGGCGTGAGCCACCACGCCTGGCACTGTGGTATGTGGCATTGATTGCTGGTGGGCATAAATTACCACACCCAGCATTGTATGTGATTACTGGGGATCGAACTCAGGACCTTGTGCTTGTGAGGCGGGCGCCGGAACCACTGAGCCAACACTCCGCCCCTCAAATTGTGCTTTTTTTTTTTTTTTTTTTTGAGACAGGGTCTC
>PVIC010029951.1:0-22230 GCA_004025085.1 Thryonomys swinderianus
GGCATTGTGGTATGCGGTGTTGATTGTTGGTGGGCGTGTCTCCATGCCCAGCATTATATGTGGATCGAACTCAGGACCTTGTGCTTGCGAGGCAGGCGCTAGAACCACTGAGCCAACTCTCTGGCCCTACTTTTTTTTTTTTGAGACATGGTCTCACTTTATAGTTCAGGCTGGCCCTGAGCTCAATATGTAGCCCAGGCAAGCCTCGAATTCAGCAATCCTCCTGCCTCTGCCTCCTGAGTGCTAGGATGATAGGCATGAGCCACCACACCTGGCACCACTCTTAACAATCCAATACATGTTGAAAATTCTTTATTGAAAGGCTTGGGAGAATTGTTTCAGATTTCAGAGTTGTTCGGATTTTGGAATATTTGTGTAAACCTTGTCAGAGAAGCATCATTCATTCATCCAAAATTCTGAAATCAAATAAAACATTTGGAATCCAAATCGACATGGCACTCAGAAACTTTCAGATTTCCAGTGTTTGGATTTAGGATGTTTAACCTGCACATCTGTATGGGATTGGATTTAGGTTGTTTAACCTGCACATCTGCTCAGCATTGGCACAGGTGACTTTGTGGGTGGATATTTCTTTGCTGCTCATGGCGACATCCTGTGAACTGTAAGGTGCTTCACAATCCATGGCTTCTGCGCACTGCAGATGAGTAGCTCCTCCTGGTGTGACAAGCAAAGGGGTCTCTCGATATTGCTCACTGTCCTCTGGATGGACAGGTCGCCTTACACTGAGAAGCCCAGTGTGTATTTGTCCTGGTCTGATGTGCCCTTCTTTAACCATTAACTTTCCATCAAAAGTTGTAAGTTCCGGGCTGGAGATGTAGCTCAGTGGTGCTGGCACCTGCCTAGCAAGCCCAAGATCCCTGGTAACCACATACAACGATACTGGGCGTGGTGACTCATGCCCATCGTCAGCCAGTACCATATACCACAAATGCTGGGCTTGGTGGCTCATGCCTGTAATCCCAGCACTCAGGAGGCAGAGGCAGGAGGATTGCTGAGTTCCAGGCTTGCCTGGGCTACATAGTGAGCTCAGGGCCAGCCTGAACTCAAAGCAAGACCCTGTCTCAAAAAAAAAAAGTTGTAAGTTACTTATTAATGTAATAGTAAGACAAATTTTCCTATGGGAGCAGCACTGTATGCAGCTGTGGCCCTCAGCTGACAGAGGTCATGGTCAAGGACTGGCCCTCATGCCTTGTCTTCCAATAAGTCTGTAAGCCTCTGCTGGAAGCCAAGTGAGGATAGGGACACCCACTCTCCCCTTCCCTGGAAGAGGGGGCATCTTGCAGTACTTGGCACCAGAGTCAGCACACATGTGAAAAATCCCTGGGACACATACCTGGCCTTTGGATAGGTACTTTGTCCCCTCAAAATATGATTTATTAATTTGAAAAAGAGGTCATGTGAGTCTAAGTAATTAGCACATATTTGAGCAGTTTTTGGGTGCATGCTCTGGCGTGCCCTGTACTAGTTCTAGGTAAGTAAGACAGAGTCCTCCGGGCCTCAGGAGAAGCTATTTGAAGTAATTCCTGATATGTTCTGGTGACTTAATGTATGGTTGTATTACATGGGTTTGGGTACTCTTCTATATCACAATAGTGTGGGTGTCCACCTTTCTGTGTTCTCTTTCAATTCTAAGAGACTGTTTCCTTTTGTAGAAAGAGGCAGCTAGCTGGGATCAGTAGTGAATACCTGTAATCCTCACCTCCAAGAGACTAAGGCATAGTCAACATGTAGTTTTTGGATCAAAACTCATCCTGCTTTCAGTGGAATCAGGGTAAAATCGGAGCCCTTAATGACGGCCTGGGCCAGGAAGACCCTGGTGTTGAATGATCTCTGGAGTCCTTTGCTCTCGGGAGCAACTTAGGTTCCACTTAGCCAAACCCATAGTCCAGAATGCAAACCACACACTATGATGTCATTCTATAACTATTTTTTTTCTCAAATTCAAGCTCAGTCTATGTTACATAGCAAAATCTCATTTAAAAATTTTTTTTAAAACAATCATTCCTGTTCAAGTTAAAACTATTCCTTTTTTCCCAATTATTTATGGCCTCTCAATCACTGAAAGGTTTTATAAGTTGATTTTACATTTACTAGGCTTTAAAATAAATGAGGTAGAAGTGGTAGAAATTGCAGAAATTGTGTAAAATTGCCAAATGATGCATAAATATTTAATCCAAAGTAAATTGATTTGTGCAATTTTTTTAATTGAATTCTTTCTTGGTACAATTTATATACATCTCACAATCACACATAACATTGGGGAATTTGCACCAACATATGACACAAGTTAATTCTCATTTTTACCCATATCCCTACCCACCCCACCTCCCCACCCCCTATATACATGCTCTTTTATTTTCTTTCAGAATCATATTTATTCCTTCCCCTCATTATATTCCCACACCAAATTTCCTTTGGAAATTTCCCATTCTACAAAAGCTGTCATACTTTCTAGAGCTCATTTGCATCTACAGGTGCTCATATCAAAAAGATCTGGTATTTGCCTATCTGATCTATTGATTTCACTCATTAGCATGTCCTCCAGGTATCTCCATTTGCACATAAATGAATCAATCTTGTTATTCTTTATGGCAGAATAATACTCCATTAAATTTGTGCAATTTTTAAGAGGTAAACTGATAAGAGAGAACAAGAAGGAGAGGTTGAGGTTGGGCACTTTTTTTTTTTTTGAGACAGGGTCTTGCTTTTGTAGTTAAGGCTGGCCCTGAGCTCACTATGTAGTCCAGGCAAGCCTTGAACTCAGCAATCCTCCTGTCTCTGCCTCCTGAGTGCTGGGTTTACAGGCGTGAGCCACCATGCCCGGCACTGTGGTATGTGGTATTGATGGCTGGTGGGTGTGAGTCTCCACGCCCAGCATTGTATGTGCTTACTGGGGAGCGAACTCAGGACCTTGCACTTGCGAGGCAGGCGCTGGAACCACTGAGCTAACCCTCTGGCCCGGTTGGATACTTTTTATTTCCGGTTGGAGACTAGTTATGCTGAGATGTTTCAGCAACCTGTGGGAATTCAGATCCACCAAGGGGAGTGGGAAGGGGCTGCTGACATCGAAAGCTCTAAAAGGTTCTAAGCAAGTAAAAGTGTGTCGAACACTTGAACTACGTGTTCTATGTGGAACCCTGAAGCAAGTTACATTCCCACCAAGGGTTTCCTGTTCCCCACATGCTGAAAAATCTAAGGACTGAGAAAGGAAATAATCTAACTTTGAAATATTTCATCTTAAAATTGAGTGAACAGGGCCGGAGGGTTAGCTCAGTGGTTCTGGCGCCTGCCTCGCAAGCGCAAGGTCCTGAGTTCGATCCCAGGTAACCAAATATAATGCTGGGCGTGGAGACACACCTGCCAACAATCAACACCGCATACCACAATGCCGGACATGGTGGCTCACGCCTGTAATCCCAGCACTTGGGAGGGCAGAGACAGGAGGATTGCTGAGTTCGCGGCAGCTTGCCTGGGCACCATAGTGAGCTCAGGGTCAGCCTGAACTACAAAGTGAGACCCTGTCTCAAAAGCAAAAAAAAAAAAAAAAAATTGAGTGAACACTTAAAATACCATTTGGTATGAGGCCTTGTAGGGACTTACTCCCAAGTCGTCCCTTACGTCAGGATACACAATGGGTCAGGTGTCTCCCCCATGAATGTCTAGTTATAGTGCCCTTCCCTGTCTCCCACCTTTGTCACAGTACTGTCTCCACTCTTCACAGGTGTGGCCCTTTCCTGTCAGAAAAGCTTCCTGTTGGTAAACTTTCTAAGGGCACAGGCCAAATCGTACGGGTCTGACAAACACGATGGCCTCACGTTACACACAGTCCTCAGTGCTAATTGGGTAGCTAGATATGTAACTGAGTCCATAGTTAATAGAGATATACACACTTGTTATTTCTCGTGACTAAAGGATGTGGCCTTCTGTCTATTGAAGAAAATAGTTAAAAAGCAAAGAGAAGAAAATTTTAAAACATTTGCTTTGTCAGCGTAGCCCTTGTACCTTCTTTCCCTTCACGGGTTACAGTGACTGAAGTGTAGACTGTATCTCTTCACTACTTATACTTAAAGAAGTAAACTGCTTTTACTTAACAGGGTGTCTTTTTACTCCTGTTCGGTATTCTGCTTGTGTGCATTTAGTGAAGCATCCATTACTTTTATAATGATAAGCAAAATTATAAAAAAGAAAATTGATTTTCCTGTTAAACTCATTTCCCAGTGGAAAGATGTCCACATCCCAAACACTCTCATAGAGACTTACCCAAGTGTTCTTAAGACGCTTAGGTTTTTTCTTTTTAGAAAATGAAGAATGAATTCCAGGAATTGCCAGCTGACCTAGTCTTCTAGCATGAAATCTTTTGCTGTAGTCAATGTGAAGTTTTTGGATCAAAACTCATCCTGCTTTCAGTGGAATCAGGGTGAATCAGAGCCCTTAATGATGGCCCGTGCCAGGAAGACCCTGGTGCTGAACGATCTTTGGAGTCCTATGCTCTCAGGAGCAGCTTAGGTTCCACTCAGCCAAACCCATAGTCCACAATGCAAACCACATACTGTGACATCACTCTGTAACTGTTGTTTTCTTTTTGCCAGAGTTTGAACCCGGGTCTGTGCCTCCCCCCTGGAGCTACACCCTAAGCCCATATTGTCATTTTATTGTTTGGGGTGAGAGTATTGCTAGTAAAGAAAGAAAAAGCCAAAAGGTCTCCAAAAACCATCCCAGAAGGAATTGTCTCAGTCTTTTCCTATTTAATACCAACTTTGAAAAAATACCAAGCAAGTGTTGCATGTTTATTAGCCATTTATGTAATTTATATATATAAATATGCATATATTATTATTATTTTTTAAGATAACGTGATGTTGTGTTGCTGGCTCTTTATTGTTTTCTTGGTCATTGTGCCTATTAAAATTCCACTTAACATTTTAGAACTTCGTGATGTTCCATTGCTAAGCAGCACCTGTGGTAACTTCAGTGACCAGCAGCTTTGGCTGGGGTGTGGAGTCAGTCACTGCTCACCCCGCAGCTGCGCTGCTGAGGAAGAAACCCCCAGACAAGCAGCACCTCTTGGTGGGGCTGTGCTTTCTGGTGGAAAAGTAGCAAGCACAGCCATCGGGGTAGTTGAGGCCCATTGGAACTGGTGCCATCTGTCCCCGACCTGGGTGTCCTGAGCAGCATCTGGGAGTCAGTGTGCAGGGACAGCAGCAGCGGGGGCAGAGCCTCCTCCCGAGTCTCCCGCTCCAGGATTAGTGTCTGATGCACCTGATTATAAAGATTTATTCTATGCAAACAGCTTTGGTGCTAGTTGCAGTTTCCGACATCTCTTGGAAGGCCTCGGTTTCTGCTCATAAACCATCCCTAAACAGCCAGGCGGAGGACTGGGCTGGGGGAGGCCTGGAACCCATGACAAGCAGATACTTTGAACCTCTACTTCTGTCTTCTCATAGATTGTATGTGTCAGGTCTCCCTGAAGTTTTGGCTACTGTTTAAGAAGGAAGGAAAAATCAGCCAGACCAAAGAGCACAGATCTGCTGCTGAGTCAGGCCACAGATACCAGCCTAAGCCCCGAAATCACTGGTGTTGACGTGAACTTTGAGTGCTTGTTTTTGTGTGGTTCCCTTCTGTTGACACGACCATTGTTTTGAATAGTGATTCTAAAAAGGAGTTTTGCTACTACTTTTGGCAAAGCAGAACAAAAAGGGATAATTTTTTTCAGCTTGATGGAGAACAGACAAGCTTTTCAAAATGTGTGTCTTTAGGGTATACAACACGATGGTTTACCACATATGCACACTGTAAAACACACACCTGAGTCCCACTAACACTCTAACATACCCCTGGAGGAGGTGCGACTTACTAGCAAATTCCGAGTACAGTGGTCCCCCTTTATCTGCAGTTTTATTTTCCAAGGCTTGTTTACCCTATCAACTCTGGTTCTGAAATACTAAGCAGAATGTTCCAGAAGTAAACCTTTCATAAGTGTCCAGCTGCATGGAGTTGTGAGTAGCGTGGTGAAATCTTGGGACTGTCGCGTGCATCTGGCCTGGGAAATGAGCTGTCCCTGTGTCCAGGGTATCTGTGTTGGCATGATGTCACCGTGGTCACCTGTACTGTTGTCATCATGTGGACCACTGCAGTCCCAGTGACTTCCCATCAAGTGACTCTTTTTTTTTTTTTTTTTTTTTGAGACAAGGTCTCGCTTTGTAGTTCAGGCTGGCCCTGAGTTGCCCAGGCAAGCCGGCGCGAACTCAGCAATCCTCCTATCTCTGCCTCCCAAGTTCTGGGATTACAGGCATGAGCCACCATGCCCGGCACTGTGGTAAGTGGTATTGATTGCTGGTGGGCATGAGTCACCATGCCCAGCATCTGTGTGATTACTGGGATTGAACTCAGGACCTTGCGCTTGCGAGGCGGGCGCTAGAACCACTGAGCTAAGTCTCCGGCCCCACCGTCAAGTGACTCTTGATTCTCAGTGGGTACCAGGTCACGGCACCCATGCCATCCGCCTCGCTTCATCTCACGGTGTTGGCATTTTGTTGTCTTACGTCGTCATGCAAAGGTCAGTACAGTGCAATAGCATTTGAAAAGGATAGATAATAGGAAACAGGGAGATAGATGTTTTGCAAAAATGAAGGAGTCTAAGAAATGGGGTGAATGTCAAAAGAATTAAGATGTGTTATGCATATGTGCCAGTGTTTCTGCAAACCTGGCCTATCTAATAAAGATTTTAAAAAAAATAGGTCTTGGGATTTAGCTCAAGAGTTATCACATGTGGGCCAGGGATTTAGCTCAGTGGTTCTGGTGCCTGCCTCACAAGCACAAGGTCCTGAGTTCAATCCCAGTAATCACATACAACAGTGCTGGGCATGGTGACCAACACCTGTAATCCCAACATCAGGAGGCAGAGGCAGGAGGATTGCTGAGTTTGAGGCTTGCTGGGACTACATAGTGAGCTCAGGGCCACCCTGAACTACAAAGGGAAACCCTATCTCAAAAAAAAAGGAAAAGAGTTACCGCATCTACCTTGCAAGCTCAAGGGCCTTGGTTCAATCCCTGGTACAGAAAAGAAAGAGGAACTACATTAACTTTTGTCATGGTATATTGTAATCATTTCATTGTTATTGTTTCTGATCTTTTAGCAGGCTTAATGCAAATTAAACTTTGATTAAGGCCCTTTTGTGTAGATGAGTGGTGGCAAACCTCTGGTGCATACCCTGCAGTTACTGTTGGCTGTCACTGAAGACTTCAAAAGGTTCCCCATAGCCGGGTTTAGTGACTCAAGCCTGTAATCCCAGCCCTTGGGAGGCAGAGGCAGGAGGATTGCTGAGTTCAAGGGCTTGCCTGGGCTACATAGTGAGCTCAGGGCCAGCATGAACTACAGAGCGAGACTCTGTGTCAAAAAAAAGTATGAATCAAAAAGTTCCCCATCTCTGGGCCAGGGGGAAATGTTATGTACCACACAGGCTTTGGTGCTCTTCAGTGCTGCCATGTTCTGGAGTGATATCCTTCAGATAAGAGAGGCTGCTATCTACCCACGTGGTTGTATGGGAGCTCCAAAGAAGTGCATTCCCTCAGTGCTTCCTAGGCTTTCTTTGGTGAGACACCCCCCAACACTTTAGAAATGGACAGAATCCTGTGTCACATATGACTGGCTTCCTGTGCAGTTGTACTAACCATGGTCGCATAGGGAGTTGTAGAATGTTGGGACTGAAAGCAACTTTAGAGGGTAAAGAGAACTGCCTTCTTGTGGAAAGACTTCTTAGGTGCTAATTTTCAAATAACGACCTTTAAGGTTGGTTCTGGGCTTCTGGGGTGGTTTCCAGGGTGGAACTTCTGGAGAGTTTGGACTGAGGAGCATTTATGTGGTTTCAAATGCATTCATTACCTGTGGATTAACAGGTCTTACCTTGTGTACTTTCTTGGCCCTGTTCTCTCTCTTTTTTTCCCTTCCCTACATGTCCGATTTTGGTGTGTGTGTGTGCACAGGGCACACATTGGGACTTGAACCCAGGGCCTCATGCGCACTAAGCACTGACTGTTCAGTGAGCAGAACCCCAGTGCCACTGCCTGGAACCAGGATGCGGGATGAGTCGTCCATGGGCTGCACTGTGCTGTGCTTGTACCAGCTTCTTCTCCCCTGATCTGTTGGCCCTTGGTGGGAAAATGCCACCTTTCCTACCCCTGGGTCATCTTGGTCGAGTGTACTGGTGGGTATGGTGACATCAAGTCACCAGAGAGAAGGGACTTTCTGAAGGATGTATTTAAGAGAAGAATCCACTTCCTTGCAGATTCAGGGAAGATTTTTCTATTGTCATTTTGGGAGCTCAAGGAGACCTAGGAACTTTCCCAAGGATTTCCCAGTTTGAATTAAGTAAAACTAGTTTGGGAATTTGGATCTTATGCTTTTTTTTTTTTTTGATACAGGGTCTCACTTTGTAGTTCAGGCTGGCTCTGAGCTCACTATGTAGCCCAGGCAAGCCTCGAACTCAGCAATCCTCCTGTCTCTGCCTCCCGAGTGCTGGGATTACAGGTGTGAGCTACCACGCCCTACACTGTGGTATGTGGTATTGATGGCTGGTGGGCATGAGTCACCACGCCCAGCATTATATGTGGTTACCCGCGATCGGGGATTGAACTCAGGACGTTTGCACTTGTGAGGCAGGCGCTGGAACCACTAAGCTAAATCTCTGGCCCTACAACTATATTTTTTAAAAAGTAGGGGAGCTGTACCTGTTGGTTTGTCACTGCCATTTGGGAGGCCAAGGTAGGACGATCATTTGAGTTTAAGACCAGTCTGGGCAACTTACCAAAATCTCATCTCTTTTTTTTTTTTTTTTAAAGGTAAGGGTAAATATAAGGAACTATAAAGTAAATCCTGCCATAACTAATGATAAATCTTGTTTAATAAAAAATAGATTATAGGGGCCGGAGATTTAGCTCAGTGGTTTTGGCGCCTGCCTAGCAAGCACAAAGTCCCAGGTTCGATCTCTGTAACCACATACAACAATACCAGGCGTGGTGACTCACACCCCTTAGCAGTCAGTACCACAAACCACAGTGCCAGGCACGGTGGCTCATGCCTGTAATCCCAGTACTCAGGAGACATACGCAGGAGGATTGCTGAGTTTGAGGCTTGCCTGCAGTACATAGTGAGCTCAGGGACAGCCTACAAAGCAAGACCCTATCTCAGAAAAAAAAAAAAAAGATTGTAAGTGTACCTCAAGCACACAGAATGGAAGAATAATGTTTTGTTCCAAGCATCAACTCTTTTGGCAGGGGATGTAGCTCAGTGCCAGCAGCCTTGCCTCCCAAGTGCAAGGTCCTGAGTTTGATCCTCAGTATTGAGGAAAAAAAAAAATGAAAGAACGAAAACTAAACATCATCTCTTCGATTTCCTACCAAGTTTTCTGTCTCTTCAGCCCAACAGCCTGTTAGCAGGCTTTGATGAGCTCGTGTAACCAGGACAGTGGAGGAAATGGCAAAGCATGGTGTTTACACCTGTTCTGGCTATGCCCTAATGCATCGTGTTACCTGGTGTGACCAAGGGCAAGTTAGCTACGGCTGCTGTTTCTCCTGTCTGCAGGGGCGGATTATCTTTGAGGCGAAGCGCTGCCTTCCACGTGCTCAGCTCATTGCCTTCTCTCAGTCTCTTCTTCAGTGATGAGCCCTTTATCTGCTAATCAGGGTTTGTCACTTGAACATGGCATCTCCTGGGGTGAAGCCTGACAGGACCCTTGTGTTGCGGGTGAAGAGTGTTGAAGTGAACGAAGAATTAAGACCTGGCTGGAGTTTGTCACTGAGCCCAGGAGGACGTGGTGCTGAGTCAGGTGGTTTCTCCTGTGCACACTGCCCACTGCCGGGCCTGGGTCTGGAGCACTCAGGAAACCACAGCAGCAAAGCCTGTGTTTCCGTGAGGCCCAGTCGCCTGCCTCTCTGACCCTGCGGACTCCTCCCTGGCTGACCTCCTCCCACCTCGGGGTGTGGTGTGTCTCAGGCTGTCCACACATGCCTTCCTTTCCACGGGCACGCCCTTGTCCTCGCCGTCTGTACTGCTACTCACTAATAATTGTCTTTAAAAGATTTTGATCAAATCACTGTGGGTTTTCTTGTTTGGTTTGGTTTCCTGAATAGTAGTAGCTGTGAAAGCAGAGTATGGTGTGTTAGTCATGTTTATTGGTAATACTCCTTACAATATGTTCTTCTCTGCACCTTCCAAGGGGCCTGGGGCCACCCTGTCCCTGCTTTGAGAAATATGAGGCTTGAGGTAAGGTTGGACCCACCTACGCCTGCCGCTGCCTCTGCCCCCAGGCCTTGCCACAGGGCAGCTGTGTCTCTGCTCCTTTGCCAGCTGAATTCCTGTGCAGCAAAGACACTCAGCACAGATGGTGGTTGGCCCAAGTCTCTGGGCTCCCAGCAGCCCTCGAAGTCTCTGTGCCAAGTCCCCAGTGACCTGTGCCACCCTCACTCTGCATCGTGTCCAGGGCGGCCAGCAGCGTGGGGCTCTGCCAAGGTAGCATGCTCCCACGGGAAGCCTTGCTTGGCACCAGTTTCGGCCTAGGCTTATGATGATCATCCCTTGTGGACAGAGTGAAAGCAGGAGAGTGGGAAGGAAGGACACGCAGAAAGGAGAGAGGCAGAGAGGGTGTGCAGAGCCAGGGCAGCAGCTGCTGTCGGGATGCTGGAGGAAGGGCTGGGGCGGAGGTGGCGTGAAACAAGGCTCTCAGGCAGCGCAGTGTCCAGTTTATCCCAAAGCCTGTGTGAAGACAGTGGAAGTTTTCTGCCATCACTGAAGTGATCGACTTTCCTTTTTTTTTTTTTTGAGACAGGGTCTCGTTTTGTAGTTCAGGCTGGCTCTGAGCTCACTATGTAGCCCAGGCAAGCCTCGAACTCAGCAATCCTCCTGCCTCTGCCTCCCAAGTGCTGGGATGACAGGCGTGAGCCACCACGCCCAGCACTGTGGTATATGGTATTGATTGCTGGTGGGCATGAGTCTCCATGCCCAGCATTGTATGTGGTTACCGGGGATTGAACTCAGGACCTTGCACTTGTGAGGCAGGCGCTAGAACCACTGAGCTAACCCTCCAGCCCCCTCGGCTTTCCTTTTTATCTGATCACTCCCACCGCTCATGGTTTCTTCTCGGTTTTGTTTGAGGTTTCCTCTCAGTTTCCTTTGGGACAACGGCTTCTCCTTTCTCCTTAAGTGGTTTCTGTCTGGTCCCAGCAGTGGACTTTGCTTGTTCTCCATGGTCACATGGCCCAGCACCTCAGGACAGGCTGCTAGTGCCAGGGAACTGTGATTGCGGGGAAGGGTGCAGGCAAGGCCACCTGGGCCCTGCCTGGGTCGCCGAGGCCTGCCTGGGTTGTCAAGGCCCTGCCTGGGTCGGGTCCTGAGGTCACTGATTTCATCCGGGGCTCCTTGGAAAGTCCCTGTGCACATCCAAAAAGCCCTGGGCAGGGCTCCCAGTCAGGACAGATGGGGTGGGGGTGGGAGAGTGGGTCTCCTCTCAGTGAAACTCCACCTCCTTCCCCGAAAGTGTCAAGCCAAGTTTGGTCTGACAGCGGGCATTCACTGAAGGTTAACAGAATCTGAATGCAGGGTCAGAGAGTAAGGGCGCCAGAAAGATACTGGCCCACACATCCGCTCTGACATGTCTGGAAAGCACTTCGGTAAGGAACAGAAACCCTGGGAACTTACTTTGGAGAAGGGTGGGGACTCAAGCAGGTTTCTGGATTCAGATGATTTGGCAGCTGCATATCATTCCAGTTATACCAGCAGCTGAGGCAGGAGCATCACGAGTTTGGGGTCAGCCTGAGTAACTTAGCAAGAGATGCTGCCTCGGAATAGAATTAAAAAGGGCCACTGAAGAAGCTCAGTAGTCAAGCATTTGCCTAATCCATGTGAGGACCCAGGTTCAAACCCAGCACAAAAGCTGGGGGACACGAAAGTAGAGGATGGAGAGAATGAGAGTGGAGTGGAAGTAGCAGAAAACCTGTAGCTTGAGGAAGGAGTCGGGGCGGGATGGGGGGGAGGCAGAGGGTGAGGAGGGGATTCCAGGATCTGCAGTCTGTTCCTGAATCTAGTCTGTTGCCCGAATCTAGTCTGTTGAGTTCTGGAAGCCAGCAATTCGGAAAGCCCCATTAGGCAAAATGAACCATTCCAAGAATTAGGCTAAGTAAACATGAAGCAACTGGAATTCAGAAAAGAAGAAAGTTGAATAGTCTAAGTAGCATGAACAAAGGAAAGAGCAACAGGTATTCCTTCCATTGGGAGCCCTGGAAAGTGAGCGGGTTGAGTCCAGATACATTCGGGTGGTCTCTGGAGGTGCAGGGCATTTAAGTCTTCATTCCTCCAGCTTCCCTGAGAGGCCTGCGGACCTTTGTCCTCAGTGGGCACAGTGACCCAAGGCCCGGCCACTGCCTCCGAGGCCCATGCGGGGCGCAGGGTCACATTGTAGCAGGAGCCATGCCTCGGGCATCCTCCCTGGCCGCTGGAAGGCCCTAGGAATGGCGGGCGGAGAGGTTGTCACCCTCTCCCGTGGGCTCGCCTGTTGGGACACCTGGGCTCCCAGAGAAGCTGTGAGGACATCGGACCTTAGGAGCAAGGGTGGCAGGCTTTCGATTCCCGCCAGGAAGTCTTCAGACCCTACTCAGCTCTTCCCTCTCCCCAGCCTTCTACCCTGTCCACACACACACACACACACACACACACACACACACGGAGCAGGAACAAGTGGCCATTGGCTGCAGCCTGGGAGACATCCCTCCCACTTGCCTCACGCCTCCATAGTCACTCAGGACAGTGGAAACGGTCTTCTGAGCAGCTTAATGTCTTTCTCAGTGGCTTTCTCTGTGGGGCTCGGTTTTCCCCAGTGTCTTCACCAACTTGCACTTCTTGTAATTTTTTATTGTATTCGTTTTTTTGTTGAGACAGGGTCTTTCTACGTAGTTCAGGCTCGCCCTGGACTCACTATGTTGCCCAGGCTGGCCTCAAACTTGGAATGATCCTCCTGCCTCAGCCTCCCTCCAGAGTGCAGTGACTACAGGAATGCACCATCCACCAGGCCCACAATTTACATATTCTTATGCACTTGAGAGAAAGTGAAACCTTAATTGTTACCGCAGCACACCCTCATCTCCTTGCACAAGAAAGTATGAACTCGAGGCGTTTCTCACTGCCTGACTGTCCATCCTGTGTGATGACCCAAGAAAAGTGCTAGAGATGAACGAGCAAGGACTGTGTCCAAAAAAGTGGGTCCAAGAGGGAATAAAAGTTCTGCAAGTAATACAAGTGAGGTGGCTAGGAAGTGGCTGGGATGTGAGTGTCAAGGAAGGAAAGGCTGTGGGGCCGGGTGGGAGAACCCTGGTGACGCCTCGCTGATGCGTCCATCCTGTGGCCTGGGTGGTTGATTTCTGAACCCTCGCTTGTCCAGGGCCCCACCCGCTCTGCGACCCCAGAAGACCGAGCAGGGGCGCTGCCACTCGGGGGTTGGGGGAGGTCCACGGAGCGCAGCCTGCTGGGCTCTGGGAACAGCTGCAGACGCACGCGGGGGCTCACGCTTTACGGAGAGGCCTGTGCGTGTGGGCCTCACATCTCGTGTGCTGGCTCATGATTCACACACACACACACACACACACACACACACACACACACACGACACACGGGAGTGTCAGGAGGTGCGGGATTTGGATTAGAGTGAGGAGATGGGGAACCCCAGCAGAGAGCTTTGCGGGGACAGGTGCTGCTGGAAGTGGGGTGACTCCCTCGCTGGAGATCTGAAGCCACCCAAGTCTCATGCTCAGGTTGG
This sequence comes from Thryonomys swinderianus, assembly GCA_004025085.1. Taxonomy (NCBI): domain Eukaryota; kingdom Metazoa; phylum Chordata; class Mammalia; order Rodentia; family Thryonomyidae; genus Thryonomys; species Thryonomys swinderianus. The sequence goes on from PVIC010029951.1 coordinate 13,824, forward strand.
GCTGCCTGGTTGTATCTATGGTCATGTTTGTGTTTGGATCTGTGATCAGACACGATTACAGAATGGCCTTGGGTTTGTCTTGGTCTCTCCCAGCCTCGGGGTGGCCTCCTTTCCTGTTGACGCTCTGTGAAAGGCTCTGTATCCACCAGGAAGACGCTAGCACCTGACAACCCACCACAGGTCATGGGAGCTTGGTGTCCCACACTCACCAGGAGCCGTGGTGCTTATCATATTTGAATTATTACCTGATGTGACTCAACACATCATGTCTCCTTTTTCAGAAGTTGAAATGACATTCATTCATTTGGTTTGAACTCTTCTCCAAAATACACTTCAGACATATCAAATTTGTAAGTATAAAAAAAACAGAATTGTGTTCTTATCAGCCCTGTCTGGGGTGGTGATTTATTTCCCATTTTCTCAGTTTTCACTGGGCCGTTGGGAGGACAGAAATGAGATAATCTGCCTAAAGGAAGGCCTGGTATGAGAGTTATAAAATTTACATAGCTGTACTGTTTGCATCATTTCTCTGACAGTGTAATCGTGCTTCTGGGAATGGAACCCATAGTTTTCTTGGGACACGTTGGTACATGTTGAAATGACACTTGTGCAGTGAATTCATCATATTTATGACAGGAAAATCTTGGAAACACCTCAAGTGTGCAATTACAGAGGCTGACAACATAAACTATGGTAAATCTACATGGTGAAGGGCCGAGCAGTTATGATTGAAAGAATGAGGAAGCTGTCCGTGTACAGATGTGGAAAGATCCCAAGATATATTGTCAGGTGAAAAAAAAATACAATGCAGAATAAGAAATAAAAAAAGACAAAAAGATAGCTGCTTATATTCACATCTTCATATCTGCGTGCATTACACAACACATGCAGGAAACAAAGGAATAACCTTTACTTGTGAGGGGACAAAGATACAAAGGAAGTAACTGCTTATTTTCTCTTTTCCTTCTTTTTTTTTTTTTTTGAGACAGGTTCTCAGTATGTAATTCAAGCTGCTCTCAAGCTCAAGACTCCTGCCTCAGCCTACCAAGTCCTTGGGTTACAGTTGTGTACCACCATGCCCTGTGCAGAAATGGCCTTTTAAATGTTTTCAGTGATGGCGTGTTCCTGTAATCCCAGCATTCAGGAGGCTGAGGCCGGAAGATTCCTCGAGTTTGAGACCAGTTTAGGCTACATAATGAGTTCAAAGTCAGCTTGAACTACAAAGTGAGACCTCATCTCATAAAGTCAGTAAGTAAATGAATGAACAAAGAATGTTGATGCTTGAGTTACCTATACTCCCTATTCCAAAAATTAAGATAATTCAAAGATACATATGATGGAGAATATTGTGTCTTTCTCTGAAAGCACTGTTTTCTTCAGAAGGATTTTGATCAGTTTCTTACAGGATGTGTTAGTTTTGAAGAAGGTTGTTTGTTGGTGGCTTGGTCAGCTTGTGTGGTTAGGACAGGCAAGACTCCCATTTTCAGGGAGGCCCACAGGGTAGGACCCACCAGCACTGGGCTGTGGAGGCAGGTCTGAGGAACCATGGAAGGCACAGTGCTGCCTCCTCAGGGACCAAGGCCTTCTCCTCCAGCTCAGAAACAGTATGAAAGCCAGGCAGCCTTGCTTCCTAAAGTCTCGTGATGCAGTCGTTGATCTTATGTGAGAAATGACCTTTACTGTGGAGGCTGCTGTTAGACTGGAATCTGATACCTGGATCTGCAAAGTTCAGACGTAGAACTCTCATCCCTGTGCATCAGTATGTCTGTCCACGTCCGTATTACTGTAATAGAAGTTAGCATATCAGCACTGAGGTGGTCAGTGACAACTTCTGTGTTGTGAAGGAGAAATCAAAAGGGAAATATACCTTTAAAATATATGAAATTTGGGCAGGGGATTTAGTTAAAGTGGTGCCATGCCAACCTTGGCTGCACAAGGGCTGGAGTTCGATCCCTGGTACTACCCCCCCCCAAAAATACACACACACACACACACACACACACTCATTTATGAAATTTGACCTAGGGATTTAGCTCAGTGGTGCCAGCTCCTGCCTTGCAAGAGCAAGGTTGTGAGTTCAGTCCCCGGTACTGGAAAAGTTAAATAAGATGGATGAAGTTTGCTTATTCCCTACTATGGGAGGGAACATCATTACTAGGAAAAAGGAAGCAACAGCTTAGAGCCACATTTGATAGTAGTTAATGTTTACATCACAGTAAGGTTCCCATAAATTGAAAAGAAAAATTCTGATGCCACAAACCACAGGGCCTATTCACAAGAGAATGGTCACCCTCAATGGAAAATGAGTCAGGTGAAACTTAAAGCAAGGAAACTCACTGTACAGGAGATAAGGGGTAGTCACCCTTTCGAAATGTGTTTGAGATCGGTCACAGCTGTAAATTTTTGTCCTTTAGACCATAAATTCCCTTTCTGGAAACTGATTTTGAGGAAATAATACAAAAGATGGTAAAAGGCACAATCTGTGAAATTCAGTGCAGTGTTATTCATACAAGAAAGGAAACCTGTAAGCTGAGTGTCCTGAAAATGTAGAAATGTGCGCTACGCGGCTCATTAAATCTGTAAAGTACAGCAAGTAAAGCTGTGTGCAGAAAGCACCATGCTGTGTGGGCTGTGCTATGTGTGGAATGGATGACAGGGTCCCGGACCTGCTGACAGCGAAGGCCATGTAGAAGCTGTGTAACTGTGGACAGCCAGACAGGAATATGGAAACCAAACCCAGTCGGACCCATCGTGATAGCAGATCTGTGGGTGACTCTTCTGTTTGTGTTTGTTCCTGTTGGTATCATTGTGAGATGCCGACATGATGACAACTTCCTGTTAAGTGATGATATTAGCAGTGCCCCCCACAGCAGCCATTCTGAGGCCTGAACCCCGTGTGGTGGAACACGTGGTGCCCCTGCTGTGACAGCCTGAGAACGGAACCCATGCTCTGAGAGGCTGTGACTGTCGGGCCGCTGGGACACTGCAGGCTGGGCTTCAGAGCCCGTCTTGGCACAGAGACTGGACACCAGAAAACTTGCTTCTAGAACTTCCTATTCAAAATGTGTAGAAGAGATCAGAGACCAGGAGAAGGAGGGATGGGGGCAGGGTGATGGACGGAAGGAGAAAGGGACATAAACAGATTTAACATGTCTTAGGTCCACACACCACTCCCCTCAAGAATTATAATCATTATGCGTTGTAAACATGGACCAATTAAAAATTCAAAACAAAACAAAAGACATCAGAGAAATGAGAAGCAAAGTATATTCCTATGCCAATAAAATGAGGTCTTTCTCTAACATCAGAATAATAGCTAGTGTTATTCCCAACACTTTCTAATTACCAGAGATGTTCATTAAAAGTATCACATAATAGACATCTGACCCACATAGGACCATTGGACTATGGTTTATCTTTGTTCTTGGCTAAAGTGCCAGACCAACATGTTTCCTCACTGAATACCAGGGCCCACTGAATGAAAACTCAGCAGGACAAACTAAGTGTGAACATTACACCGTGTTTTTCAGCTGTCTACCACATATTTGACCTGTTCCTCAGTTGAAGAACAATTTTAACACTTTCTCAGGGTCCACTGATGTTTGTTTTCATTGGTTGTCCCTTATTTTCCAAGGCTGGAACCCATTCATAAAGTTAATCTTGTCCATGAGGGATTTCCCAAATTAGCACAATAAATTTGCCAAACAGGAAAATACATTTGCCAAACAGGATGTGTGTGCCATGGTCCCTGCCAGTGCCATCCCCGATTCGCTGGTAACCTGTGTCCCAACATGTTTTCCAGGGTGGACCACTTGTACACCTTCTTTGTCCAGTGGTCCCCAGATGTCTATGGGAAAGATGCCAAAGAGCAAGGCTTCGTGGTGGTGGAAAAGGAAGAGCTGAATATGATCGACAACTTCTTCAGTGAGCCGACGACGAAGAGTTGGGAGGTGAGGCCTGGGTGGGGCAGAGCCTGTCTTGGTTCTTAACGTGAGGGTGAAGTCAGAAATGTCCTCTTCCTGAGCTCCGTACAGATTCAGGTGCCTGGCTGGTAAGAAGGCAAAGGTATGACATCAGACCTGGGTCACACTTTGGGGTTAGCAACCACAGCACCCGCCACTGCAACAGTCCTCTGCTGTCGTGGAGCAGAGATGAGTACCGGTGATGCCCGGATGAGTGTGGCGTCTTCCAGTCACGTGTGGCCTCTCCTTTGCTTTCACAGAGAAGAGGCCGTGGGACCGGTCTTCCTTGCTTTCCTCTTCCCTGATTCCCTCACGATCACACCCTTCCTTTCTGGTTCGGGGTACAGCATCATTGCTCCCCTTTGGAAGGCTGATTCTGTGTATCATTGAGGACTGTTCTTTTATAGGGTGTCATTTTCTTTCTGGTTCCTTCTCTTTCCCACTCCATACTCATGGTCTCCAATTTGTCAACCACCCCATCTCCTTTTCACTGTCCACCCCATTGGTTCTGCACTCACCACTGACATCACCAGGAGTGTCACTCTAGACCTGACTGCCGTCTTATTTTCAGATGATCTCCCTTGCCTCTTTCCTCCGAGGGGTGCTGGCTCAGCTCCTGGGTACCCTGAGGATAGAGCTTGTGTGACATTGGCCTTCCCGGCAAGGGACACAGGAATATGAGGTGCTGTCCCCACTCAGTCACTCTGCCCAAAGATTCTTTTTTTTTTTTTTTTTTTTAGACAGGGTCTCGCTTTGTAGTTCAGGCTGGCCCTGAGCTCACAGTGGTGCCCAGGCAAGTCTCAAACTCAGAAATCTTCCTGTCTCTGCCTCCCGAGTGCTAGGATTACAGGTGCGAGCCACCACGCCCGGCACTGTGGTATGTGGTATTGATGGCTGGTGGGCGTGAGTCACCACGCCCAGCATTGTATGTGGTTACTGAGGATTAAATTTAGGACCTTGGCTTGCGAGGCAGGTGCCAGAACCACTGAGCTAACTCTCCAGCCCCCAAAGATTCTCTTAAAGACTACAGTGGACCCTTGGTTTACAAATTCAATTCATTCTCAAGAGCTGGTTGTAACTCAGGTTGGTCAAGTAAAGGTTTAGGCTCCTCTACACAGCCTTAAAGTCTCTCTCCAGTCTGCAGGCTAATTTCTTGTTTTAGGGAGACATTGGCTCAGGATTTCTCTTAACCCTACCTAAGAAAAGATGTTGTAATGTTCCCTCCAGAAATCTCTAAGGATCAACTGTGTACCTGAGACAATCTGAAAATGCAAATAGCTGGCATTTGGGTCATAACAAGACTGGTATAGGTCAAAATTAAAATTCCAGTCATAACCAAGTTGTTATTATGTCATAACCTGAAGGGCTATGACACAGGAAGCAAAACCAGAAAAAGGCCATGTTCTTCCTGAGCCTGACACTTTCTTTGGCAGTCCCAGGAACCCAGAACCCATCTCTGGATTCTCACAGAGCTTCACCCCCACTCTCGTGCCCTTGAACTGATGCCTCATCTTGTAACTATGCCATCACAGAACCCCTGGGTAGATCCACTTCCTTTTGTCACCAGTCAGGGTTCTAGTGATACAGTGGGGATAGATGTAATTCCCAAACCAGCGGATATCTGAAGCATAAGTTTGTGTTCTCATGAGTTTGTGAGGAATGGATTCTAGGAACAATGGAGGTAAACTATAGAGAAAATTTATTGAGAGATAGTTTCTGCCTAAGAGAGAGAAGGGGGACCAGAAAGTGGGTTTTCCGCCCACCCTCCTTCTCAGAGGTATTTTATGGGATAAAGCCACATGGTGAGGCAAGGTGGGATGAAGCTCTAGTCAACTAGTAAGATTACAAGTACAGTTGCTTAGGTAGTATCGGTCCAATGAGAAATCACCAGGTGGACGTGAGGTGGGACAAAACTATGATCAACCAATAAGATGATGAGAAGTATTGGTAATACTGATTGAGTAGGGATCGAATGGAGAAGTCACAAAGCAAATGTATGAGAAAATATCAAGAACTTTCAGTACGGGGTGGGTTAGGGATCCTGGGAGATCTAGGTTCCCCACCAGGATGACTGATACCTATTTAGAACACTAATCACTGCTGTTTAAACCTAGGAAAAACTTGGGAGTGGGGGTAGTTTCTGTTCCGCAGTCTTGGGCTTCAGTGAACGTGTCTCCATTGTTGTCCATGTTGGCCCCTTGAGGGCCACCCTACTAAGTGCTTACAAGATACTGAATTACCTTAGCTATCTCCAATACTAGAAGCCCCTAATGCTGAGATAGGGAACTTAGCCATCCTACCTACCCATGGGGCAGCTTTACAGGTTCCCTGACTCCCTCATAAAAAGAACTTTCAGGGTGGTCAGCCAAAGCGGAGTCAGAGCCTGTGTCCTATGGAGCTCATAGCCCCTCCTCTGCCACCTCCTCCCTGAGCTGGGTTCCCTGGGCTCTCGTGACACAGGAAGTGCTCGAGGAAGGTCAGCGCTCACCCAGGGCCAGGTGCTACAGCCAGGGCTCTGCTCAGAGATCCCAGGAACTCAGTGCCTGCCGTGTTCAGGCTCCTCGGTGGTGTCTATGCCTGGGATGGTCTGATCTGCCACAGGCCATTGCGTAGCCCTCAAGGGCAGTTCGATAGCACCTCCTGTAGGAGTCTTCAAGAAGCCTGAAGGGCCACTGAGATCTGGAAAAGACTGGTGACCATGGGCCGAGTGGGGCTGTCTTCCCAACTCTTGCCATCTGGGCTGAGGGAGGACTTGTCACACTTATTAGTCATTAGGACAAATTCATAAACGTAAGATGGCCACTCTGCCTGCTGGCATCTGAAGCTGCGGAAGGGTGGCGCCCATCACAGCCTGGCAGGTGGAAAGCTGCCCTTGGCCTTTTCGGTCCTTTCATCTTGCAGGTATGGGCCAAGATATGAGACTTCTAGCCGCAGGGAACCTGCCCAGATGCCTCCTTTTCTTCCTGCCTTTGAGATTCAAACTGAGGGCAGAGACAGAATGTTTAAAAATGGAGATTTACCCTTAAGAAGGTGCCCAGAGGAAATTGAAAAGGCAGGGTGGGGAAGGAGCTAAGTTAGCCCCGGGTTAATTAGGAAGAAGAGGGGGAGGAAAAAGAACTCCTCAAACAATAGGGTTGACTTGCACTGCTAGGAAACCACCGGTTTCAAAGGTGAAAGTGTCATTTTACAGTCTCCCGCGCGCAGCCGGCCAGGAAGTGAGTTTGCTCTCGATCCTAATTTGGACGTGTTCCTGTGGAACTGTTGTAACCCCTTCTAAGGGAAACAGAAACTTAATCTCGCAGGAAGTCGGATACTTAAAACTGGTGCAGCTCAGTGTGGCTGCAAGTGGCCTTGGTGGAGGCAGAGAGCAGACCTGGTCCACCTCAGAGTGAGTGGGTCCCTCTGCCACCATGAGAGCCCGGCGGCTGCCTGTGGATATTCAGATTTTCTATTGTGCGGGGCCTGACCAGGAGCCCTCCGTGAAGGTAAGCCGAGAGCCGGGATCTCCTCCCGGGGCTTGGGAACGGTGGAAGGTGCGCTGCTCTCCCGCGCAGGTGTGACCCTGAGGAGCCGCTGGTGCTGCCTGCCCTTGAGAATCTGAAATCCATCCTGAGATCTTTGTGCCGTGATAAAATGGGGAGTTTGCCCAAAACCTGGGGCTTTATGCAGTATGTCTAAAGGGGTGGATTTGTGATTCCTTGGGAGTACTTTTTCTACATAAATTCTCCAGAAAGTGGTAAAATTTAAAAGCTAATTTTCCTCCAGTAACTGCGGATGCTCTGTTCCTGTCCTTGTTGTGGTTACAAGGTTGAATAATGAGTTCTCCAACAACTTTCACTAGCTGTGACACATGCTGTTGTTCTGTGGTACAAAAGCCATTTTTACTGGTTCTCAGGTATTCTGGTGAATGTGTTGTCCAGTAGAACCTAATTTCAAAATAATTCAGTGATTTACCCAGGATATACAAAGGGAAGAATAGATTTAAAGTGGGAAGAGCTGTGGTAGTTAATAAACATGGCCACAGTTAAATAATAAATGTATACAACAAAGCGTTCCTCAGTATGGAAGGAAAGAACACTTTTGATCTTTTGAAATTGTCTGCAAGAGTTGTAACCTCACTGCAGTTTAGAGTAAATCTCTCTATTCCTCCTGTTCCTGGTAGCTGTTACCATTGGTTATGTCTGTCAGATGTGGTTGCTGAGCCTGAGAGAAGACACTGGCCACCTTGATTAAAAGCTGTCCTTCCTGGGCCGGAGGGTTAGCTCAATGGTTCCAGCGCCTGTCTCACAAGCGCAAGGTCCTGAGTTCAATCCCCGGAAACCACATACAATGCTGGGCGTGGAGACTCACGCCCACCAGCAGTCAACACTGCATACCACAATGCCGGGCGTGGTGGCTCACGCCTGTAATCCCAGCACTCGGGAGGCAGGGACAGGAGGATTGCT
>PVIC010029952.1:0-22221 GCA_004025085.1 Thryonomys swinderianus
GAGAGAGAGAGAGAGAGAGAGAGAGAGAGATCTGGGAGGAGGAGGGGCATAGAATGATCAAACTACGCCCCCCGGGACCCACCTTCTATTTCCAGTCTCCACATCATATTTAGGGATCAGCTATCCAGTGTGATGCCTGCATGATCCAATCACTCCCACACAGGAGTGTATGAGGCTTTGGGGAATATTCCATAACAAGCAGCTACATAATAAATGAAGAAATTAGAGGCAACCAAGAAACATCAGTTATACCAAAATTTTAAAAGTAGCACTTCATTTTTGGAAGTAGCACTACTTAATGGCCACGAGCATCCAATTGTCATTTCAGAAATGGAGATACAGCGATATCCAATAATTCCATAAGAATCTTGTAAAAACAACATAAACTGTTTCATCATGTAAGTAAATAAAAAATATATCATTATGATACTTTATAATATGTAGTCCATATAAGATATATTTAAGTGAATTCATTTAGTGGGGTAGCTTTTATCATCCTTGGAAACATTGGTAATTTCTAACATAGTGTGTGAAATTATCGAAGTTGAAGCAATAAACAACTCTAGCAGCTATTTTCCTTCTGTTATTCAGTACCCAGGTTGTGGATATGCCAAAAGTGTGCCTACCACTGAGCTATATCCCCAAGATAGATTCAGTAGTTTGAGTACAGAACAACTAATGAATCGAGAATCACTTAGAACCAGAAGAGGTTGTAGTAGGTGCCAGGAGGAAGCTCATTCAAAAGCGAGGGTCTTGTGGAGAGTTTGATTGGCTAGTAACGCTGTATGTTTCCCCAATCAGGGCATGGAACAATTACAGTTGTGCCTTGTCTTAGACAAGTGGTTTAATTGGTTGGCAGCTTATGATTGGCTGAAGCTCAGAAAATATGATTAGCTGAGGCACACTGATTTGTTACAAGAACATACTGTGAAGATCCCTTCTAATTTGTGTACCTGTTAAGTCAGGCTGGTTTCAATGGGAAACTCGGGGAAATTTTACTTTAACACCACATAGTTATTCCTTCATGAAACATATACAAAGTAAAACAAGACCTTCAAACATTGACTGGGTTTTTAGAAATGTATCCATTCAGCAAATAGTTCATGAGTGTGCACCTCTCTGAGACAGTCTAGGACTAAAGAAAATACAGATGGGATTTAGGAAGTAAACATGATCTCTGTAAATAATCATGTGTGATAATCATGTATAAATACTTGTGGCACAAGTGTAAAGATGAGCTCCCATAAATGCCAGGACGGGACATAAAATATACCGGTGTGAAGATGATAAGGAAAAGTGTTAGCTCAGAAGATTCTGAGATAGCGAGGCTTTGCTGAGAATTACAGGAATGAGAAACATTGTGATGACCCAAAGATGTTTCCTGGTTGCCGTTAGCAACACAAGAGTTAAAAATCCAAGATGAATATCAGCCGCTAGTGCTCATTCGTCCCTGATTCCAAGCCATCCTCACTTAGTGAGTATGGAGCACCTCATCCGAAGCTAAGAGACTTGCTGGGGGGAATAAGTGGTCTCCTCCATGGTACCCCAAAGATATCATTTTAAATACAACACAGGTGCTCCTGAAGAGCCACGGAACACAGGTGATCCATGCGGAGACTCAGTTGTCACATTTCCCTCTTTGTCCTGTCCTCAAACTCGGATGAAGCCCCCCCTCACTCTAAAAGACAGTATGATTTCTTTCCTAGTAACTCACCCATGTCCGCCCTAACAGTGTACCCTGCCTGAACCAACACTTTATTTTTCAAGTTGTGTGTGTGTGTGTGTGTGTGTGTGTGTGTGTATGAGAGATAGTAAAATCTTGAGGAATGGGTACATATGCATACTGCATCTTAATCATTTTTACTTTACCTTCCTCTCCCTACCTCCTGCCATCCCCATCTTCAGAGCCCTTCCCATCTCCACAAAGTCTGTGAGTCTGTTTCCTATTATATATCTTTGATTTTTATCCTTTAAATTATTTATATTTAAGGTTTCTATGTAAGAGAAACCATATCATCTTTAATCATCTATATATGATTTATTTCTCTTAGCATATAGTCTCAAGGTGCATCCATTTTCCTACAAATGATTTTTAAGTTAATCCCTTTTATGGCTGCATAGTACTCCACTGTGTATATATGATTTTTTTTAACCATTCAGCTCTCCACGGGCTTATAAACTGTGTCAATATTATGAAATATTTTTATCTTTTCCTTGTCTGGGTGAATTATTCTTAATGCCAATATCACACTGTCTTCTTAAAAGGAGGTTTTCAGCATATTCAGCAGAAAGAAAAAATAATAAAAGGGAAAGCAACATCCAGAAGGGAAACAAGAACATTGAATAGTAGAAAAGGCCAGAACACAAGAGGAAACAATTATGTTTAGGAAGCCAGGAGAGCCTGGCCCACAGGATGAATTTAGTCTTTATTCTGACAGTTGTTCTTTTCAAGAGTTTGATTATATACTTGCGGTCTGGAATTTTGAAGCATAAAAATAACTGTAAATAGAAGCTAGCAAAACAAAAAAAAATGCCATTCAAAACAAGCCACTTCATTCTCAACACATTCAGACACAAATGTTCACATGTTCAAAAGGCCCTTTGTCTGTTCCTTGAATGTAGAGAAAGTTTAAAATAAAATCACATGTAAGGCTTTCTTTGTTATTCACTGATTGGTCAACTTCTTAGTCAGATGAACTTAGTGTAACCAGTTCATGTTCTGTAGAGAATAGGTTTACCTACATCATGACTCATTTGCCTACGTCTCTGACTGATTTTCTTTTGCTGGAAGCTGGTTCCCTCAGTTCTCCATGGTCCTTACTTTAGTTCAGCCCTTTGCTTTCAGGTGTGCTGTACAGAGTAGATTCTTCATTGCTTCCAACCAGTAGATTTTGCAATAGGGTTGCAAGTTGCCTTCCTTGGAGAGTCAGCTGCCAAGGAACAGAGAGAAGCTCCTGCTGTCTCACTCTGTCAACACTGATACCCAACACTCTACACATTTAATGCACAGTTGGTTGACAGGGTGGGGGGTATGGTGGAGTGGTTGGGCGGAGAAGAGCTGCTCACAGCATGATGGACAGGAAGCAGGGAGTGAAAGGTTAATCCAAGGAAATAGAGAAATCCTTTAAAAATTGATCAGAAAATAAAAGGTAAAAATTAAAATTATCTCCCAGATAATTTGGAGAAAGATGATGAACATGTAATTTAGAGAAAAGTAAATTCCAAAGACCAACAAGTATGTACAAAGATGTTCAAATGCACTAAATAGAAAAATTTAAATCGTGGTGACAAGAAAATATCATTATATATTCACCTGATGGTCAAAAAATATGGTTAAGAAGTAAAATGATGTTTGTGGCTGTGATAGTTACCTGACTGTGTTAACACAAGAAAGAAATGCCCAAATAAAATGGATCAGTGTACGTGTGGATGTGGCTGAGAGGATTTACTGAAGATATGATGCAAGTTATTGTGCATCAGTGACAGCAGCCAGTAGGCTGGTTGCCCGGACAATATAAAGAAGTGGAGAAGGAAGGCTCACTGCTGCTTCTGTGTAGGAGATTCAGTCTCCACCCGCACGTTGGATGTCCTCTCCTGGCTTCCTGCAGAGACCCTGTGGCCTCTTGATTCAGACTCACACAGGACAGAAAGGTGGATCCAGGCCTGCAACTGGGTCCTGCGGAGCTCCAGGCCAAAGGCAGCCTTTCTGTACTCTTGTACCTGACTCTGTGGGCAGCCATCATAAGCCAGTCTTGTAAACTCATGTATATTTGCATATCTCGCATTAAATCTGTTTCTCCAGTAAACCTGACTGATAGGATGGCCAAAGATCTTGTAGAATAAGCTAATTTAGAAACATGAAATCAACATGGGTTAAGGAGTTACTCTAAGGCATTCTCACAACTACCATTTAAGTTTTAAATCCTACAGTTTCATGGAGAAAGAAGGTCAGAGAAACTTTGTATTTTTTTTTTTTTACTTCAGGAAGAAACCATGATAAAGCAGGTAAACTTTGTAAAAAATATAATTTGTCTATCACTGTGACTAGACTGACTTTGAGCATGTGAAAACAGAGTTCATAATGGGCAATAAGAAATCCTGTGAGATCACTGAATACAATAAGTGTAAGGTCAGTCTTTATTTTAATCTCTGTAACCACTTTGTTATTGTTTCACTGTTATAATTTGAGTTCTTTATGCTTTGATTTTAAAAACGCAGACGATACCTCCAAAAATGTATTTGTGCCATGTTTCTTGCCCAAACAAAGGCATGTTTTAAGTTTTTATTTTTATATCCCTTGAAACTTTTGCGTATCATCTAACTTGATTATTGCAAATTTTCCAAATATAATGGAACTGGAGTACACCTTCTTTTCAGTTCCTAAACATATGTCTTACAACTTAAATTCGACTAAGACTTCTGCCCATTCACAAATTCAGTGCCTATGTTAACAGATTCTTTGTTTACTGATAGGCTTTTGACATTAATTGATATGTTGAGAACTCTCTGCCATTCTTTATAACTGGAAGGAATTATAGAAGGAAAAATGAAGTAAATAAAAGAAAAAATTTTACTAGTGGCAGGGAACCATGATCAGTTGGAAGAAAAATGGCATCATATAGCATGAGGCAAATACCAAAGCATAAAAGGATAAAAATATGTGCTGCTCAATAAAGGTTGTTCTGATCTACACATATTAAGATAATCTATGCAGTGAGTTGTCTATGACAAAATGAAGTAAACCTTTCATGTCGCCTATGGCATAAAATTCAAAGAATATTAAACTTCCTTATAAGACTAAGATCTTCAAGCATTTATTATACCTAAGATGTTATGTGCAATCTTGTACTGAAAATGGGAGTTTAGCTAATAGTGTAAGTACTTAAATGAGTTTTTCAATCATGCAAGATCTATCATGCACAAAATAAAAATTTATTTTATCATTTGTACAACTGTAGTGTTTCTAGTTTGCATTTGAAACATTGTATGATGCTTCTAAACAGCTTTGTTATTCTGGCCCCTTCTGCTTCTCTACAGAATTTTTGATGTTTCGTTTCATGCAACATATAAAAATATATGATGATCCCGACAATGAATGAAACTGTGAAATGCATTCATTGCTGAAGAGACCTTATGCAGTTCTGCTTGTGTCTTTGGTTAGTCTTTGGTTTAGTTGGAGCTGTTTGTTTTTTATGTCCAAAGGACCTATATTTTATTGCATTAGTGAGAAAATATTTTCATTATGGTACCTATTATTTAATAAGCAGTTGTTCCTAAACTACAGTATGTAAGTTATGACACAGCAGATTTGGGTGAGTAGAACTTTAATCTGTAAAAGAGCTTACTATATACTCTAAGACTTATGACTCTTTAAGCTTAGAGAAGTTTCAACAGGATCCAAAGTGGATGTGACTAGTGAGGTAATACTGCACTTTATACAGTGCATGTTTTTTTTAAATTTTTAATTGGTACAATAAAAGACACAATGCCATGAATTTCCCTCAAAATCCTCCTCACTGTTTCAAACACACTCATTCCATCATCATTGCCACTTTGTGTAGCAGCTCTCGAGTCCTCTTTCCTGAGTGACTTTGTGCCATCCTGGCTGCCTGAATGTCTTGAAAGAATCCAAAATACATCTCTTTCATAATCATTTTTACTTTGAGGAAGAGGCAGAAGTCACAAGGTGCAAGGGCTGATGGATAAGATGGACCAGAGCACCATTTTGGTGTTACAAGCTCCCTTCCCATTGGATGGAGCTCGGCAGAAGCAGACATTCTGGATGCATCACCCCTTGGAGAGTCACTTCCGGAAGAAGACTTCTCAAGTTGACCCAGAAAGGGCAAGAACTATAGGCTCCATGTGTTTGAAGTGTTTGTGTGCAGTTTAACTGACTACTCCCAAAGGTACTGAAAGTTTTTAATTTTCCTCTTGAGGAACATAACCAGTGTTCCCTGTTTGCAAGATAACATTCCTTTCCTGTTGTATATCATTTTAGCATTTCATTTGGCACATTTTCATACATGTATACAAGGAGCTCCCCTACATAGGTATTTCACCACTTGTCTTACATGTCTCTCATTACTCTTCTAATCTTTTCATTGTGTATATTGCCTTTCAAGTCCCTGTGCTCCTGCTAAGCTGCTCCTCTTCTCATTTTTGATGTTGCCCTGGCACCTTGGGCATTCAAAGTGAGTTCCTCAATAGTATGGATTTTCCTTAATTTAGATCACTCCTTTACCCAGTCCTTATTTATTGCTCCTTTGTTCACTTATTTTAATCAAATATTTAATTGTGTCCATTACTTTTTGCATTTTAAAAAAACAACCTTTTGCAAGAAAATCATAAAACAATAACAGTGTTTAATGAAGGATTATTGTCTTCAAAATAGTTACATGGAGTACAAGGTATCCACACAAAAAATCCTTTCTTACAAGGAAAAAACAATTTGTGCCTTTTAAAAACTTTCCCAAAGTCAAACTTATATGTTAAATCATTTTTGTGTTCCTTAAGATTTACTTTTATTTTTATTTGTTAAGTAATCTCATTATTTTGAATACTGTGTTTTATTACAAAAAATACATTATGCACAAGCCATTGTGTTGCATCTGGTTTCGGAGAGCCGAAGTGTGTATTCCATATACACATGTCTGGCCCTGATGCCTGTGTTTTGCATCTATTTATTTTGGACGCATACAATTATGTGTATTTCTTAGTTCTGTTCAATAAAATAATACATCAGTGGTGGACTCTCCATTCCTTACAAAAAACTTTTTAGAATTCTGTTCTTTGACCTTGAATTTGAATTAAATTGGAAATTTCATGCTATTTTTACCCCTTTGACAACACAAGAGGAAGGTAGTTCTGGCCATCCATGCCCAAAGCTTGTGCCTGTGCCCTTTCATTTGCAATCTGTGTGTGCTCACCCTGAATCTTCCAGGTAACACTCGTGATGAAAGCTTCCTTTCTGAGATCTTATATGCTTTTCTTGTAGAAATCTGTGATTCCACAGTGCACATGTTAATTTTGTGGGCCAGAATCCTTTTTTGTATGTATAATTTATTTTTATCTATAGCTCCAGACCTAGTTCTGTGTTTGCAACATGCACATATTTACCTTCATCCTTTCTAGTAAGATCATTTTTGCCAAAATGAAAATGTTTTACAAGTATGTGGTGTTGTCTTCAGCCCTGCTTTGATTATTTGTCATGATCAACTTATGTGGGCCTTATATTCTATCTCTAAATCCAAAGTCTCAAATTTTGAGTTCATAATGGAGATGTTTCTGAATTTCTTACATCTGTGCAGGATGATATATACACTTCGGGTCCCCATTTTCTTGCCGAAACACTGCTGTGTTTGGAATAGCTCTTCATAAATCTGCGACATGACGCTGATCACCTCCAGTAGATAAAGTTTTACTATCTAATTTGCTTTCTT
Organism: Thryonomys swinderianus; assembly: GCA_004025085.1. NCBI lineage: Eukaryota > Metazoa > Chordata > Mammalia > Rodentia > Thryonomyidae > Thryonomys > Thryonomys swinderianus. The sequence continues at coordinate 7,440 of PVIC010029952.1, forward strand.
TTATTATGTTTTTCTTTCAGTTGCTATAAGTACATGTATTACAAGAAAAGAATTTAATAAAGATGAGCCTATGATAGTCTATGTCAAAAATTCTATGAGAAAAACAACTAACATTTCTCCTAAAATAAGCAAATATTTTTTTTTTTTGAGACAGGGTCTTGCTTTGTAGTTCAAGCTGGCCCTGAGCTCACTATGTAGCCCAGGCAAGCCTTGAACACAGCAATACTCCTGCCTCTGCCTCCCGAGTGCTGGGGTTACAGACATGGGCCACCACACCCAGTATTCTTATATGTGGTCACAGGGACCTTGCACTTGCTAGGCAGGTGCCAGAACCAATGAGTGAAACCTCCAGCCCAACAAATAAATAATTAAAAGTTACTTGCAAAATACTTTGATAAAGTCTTCTGCCTTTGTTTATAGCATTACTGAATATGTAAAACACTAAAGTGTATTTATGTTATAGATTTATTCTTTTTAAAATTTTTATCTTTATTGGTATATTGTATATACACATCATATCATGATAACACTCGATATTGGGAATTTGTACCAGTATATGTCATAATTTAATTCTCATCTTTCCCATTCCCCTACCCAACCCCCACCCCTTAAATACATAAGTTTTGTTTCCCTTTTTTATTACCACTACATTTTTTCTTTACTCCTCATTACTCACACCTCCACAATATACTCATAAGTGAAATAAATAGGTCGCAGTTGTGTAAATATCATATTTGTTCTCTAGTATGAGAAACTGAAGATGTTAATGAGTTTTAGAATGTATAATGGTTATTGTGCAATAGATTATTTATTCTTCATCACAACTCTGGAAAAGATGTAGCATTTGTGACATATTATGTATGAAAGCATTAGTATGATGGAAAGTAAGAATGAAAAATCCACAAAACTGGATTCTAGTGAGTGGGAAAGGTAAAACTGGCTTTCAAGTTCATATTTACATTTTGTATTTATATTTCATATTTAATGATAAATATATCAAGCTCTAAATGTTTAATCCACTTTTAATAGTGAAGTAATATCAAGAAATCTAAAACAGTACATATTATATACATAATTTATGCACAATACAGTAGAAAAATTGTATCTATCTGTCTCGTAAATACACTCAGAAGAAAATTTTAGATTACATGGCAACCTATATGTAAAATGAACTATTTTCTCTCTAGAACCTTATGAAGCTATTAAAGACTAAAATCTGAGATTTTTGAACTATTACATAAATCTTCAGCAGGTATTTTGTTTTAGATTAAGATACAAATGAGATCTAGGAAGTATGACAATCTTTGTAAAATGGGAAATTTCCAAAGGAAATTTTTTGTGGGGATGTAGTGAGGGGAAGGAATAAATACGATTCTGAAAGAAAATAAATGAGCATGTATATAGGTGGTGGGGAGGTGCGGGTGGGTGGGGATATGGGTAAAAATGAGAATTAGCTGTGTCATACATTGGTACAAATTCCCCAATGTTATGTGTGATTGTGAGATGTATATAAATTGTACCAATAAAAAATTCAATTTAAAAAAGAATATCTGATATTAAAATTCTATCTGCTTGTGTATGAAGAGACAACACACTAAAACAGATTTTTATACAATATTTTTTATCACTAATTTGGAACGTTTTTAGTTCAAGAGACATATACTTCCGTTTTGGGCTTGGAACACTTTTTTCTTTTCTAAAAAGGAATATGAGTTGGACAGAATATTAATATCAACTTTGTGAATTCAGATGTATGATTCCAAATGGACTCTGAAATGCCTCTGGGAAGAGAGGGATGGTCTAAAGACAGGGTCAAAGAATCATCATGATACACAAAGATAGTAAAATCATCAAAGGAATGAGAGCCATAAAGTCAATTCAGGTTCAGTTGTGATAGTAAAATCTAAATGATCACAGTATAAGACAGTAATATTAACCATCTATTTTGAATTTGTTAAATGAGAGTCAATATGTATTATAGAAAAACTAAAAAAGATCCTAGGGTGTGCTATTCTAATTTCTTAGTGAGGATGGTATGTGTTCCTGTGTAGTTCAGGGTGCCCTTGAACTCACTATTCAGCACAGGCTGATCTCAAACTCTTGGAAATCCCCTGTCTCAGCCTTCTGAGTTCTGGGATAACAGGCATGCACCACCACTCTGGCTTATACCCCAGTACTGAGTGCCAGTGGAGCATTTGGCTTCTCCATGCATAACTTTCACCAATGTTCTGAGACTGCATGGGTGGTATTATATCCCCCAACCTTCACCAAGATTGATCCATCAATGTGAAGGATTGGACATCGTTACATCCAAAACCTCCAAGAGATGTTAGATTCCAAGACAGATTTCATCTTAGGAATACATTTCCTGAGCCCACAGGAGTCTTGAAGAAAATTTATCTTGGACTCCTACGAAGTAGTGACTTCTCTGTTCTACTACTCAGACTAAAGCGTTGAGCACTACACAGCGGTGGTGAATGCAGAGCCCCTCTGCCAGCACACATGCCAAGTCACTCAGCATCAACCTGGCCACTCAGCATTGAATCAAAGCACACACAAGGATCGCTTACATGCTCAGAAAGGGCTCGCCACGAAGAGATGACTCAAGTCTTGCTTGTGCTGCTTGCAAACTAACAAAGTATGAGCCAAAGTTTGACAAATTAATGGCATGCATATGCCAACAAAGACAGCATGAACTGTGGGCATGCCAAATGCAAATTTTTGCCTCTCAACAAAAAGCTGTTTGTATCACTGAAAATTGGTGTTATGTTTTTCTTTTAGGACAAAAGATGTTAATGTGGGAGGGCTTTCTTCCTAAACTAAAACCTCAGAATTCAGGTTTAATTCCAGTGCTGGTGTTTAGAAAAGCAAGTGGGCTTTGGGTTCAGGTTAGGCATCCAGTCTCAGAAGTTTCACCATCTCCGTTTAGAACTGAACACACACACACATACACATACACAGTTTAAGTGGCAGATTATGCAAGGTGTGCTCACAAAATACAGTGAAACTTTACATTAAAAGCCACTGTAGTGGAAGACACAAGGCCATGAATCCTTCCCCAGTCTCTCCTCACACTTCAAACTCACCCATCCCACTGTCCTTGCCACCACCCTCTGCAGCAACTCTGGAGTCCTCTCTCCAGAGGGTCTTTACCTGCGCTGTCCTGGCTGCCTTCATGTCTTGAATGGGTCAAAACATCTCCCTTTCTTGGTCATCTTAACTTTGGGGAAGAGCCAGAAGTCATATGGTGCTGAATCCGACTGAGGTGGATGACAACATAGCACTGTGTTGTTACCAGCTGCCTTCCTGCTGGGTGGCATTTGGCAGCGGTGTTCACTGTGTTTTTAGTCACTTCTTGGCACAAAACAGGAGTACTATACCTGCTTCAGAAAGTAGCATGCAGGACTCCCATACATTTTGCCATATGGTTACACCAGTTTCCATTCCCACCAACAGTGGAGAAGCATTCCTTTTTCCTGCATCCTGACCAGCACTCTTCATTGTTTATTTTATTGCTGATAACCATTTTTTTCTAGAGGAAGCTGCAATCTCACTGTTGTTTTAGTTTGCATTTCTCTAATAGCAACAGATGCTGAACATTTCTTCATTTATTTGTTGGCCAACTCTACTTACTCTTCTGACAAATATCTATATGGAAATTCTTCAAAAAAGCTCAAGCTAGAAATTCTATTTCACACAGCTATTCTCCCTATAGATATCATCTCAAGAGGGAAAGATATCACATTAGAGTAAGTCATACATAATAATGTTTATAGCAGCACAACCATGAATTGCTAAGTCTTAGATGTGTCCAATATGTTCATCTACAAATAACAGGAAAAGGCAATGAGATATTTATAAATGATGGAGTACTACTCTGACATAAAGAATAAATTGGAATCATTTGTAGGAAAATGGATGCACCTTGAGACCATAATGTAAAGTAACTCAGACATAAACTTAAATATCATGTATTTTGAATGTTTCTATTATCCTTTTTCTCAGTTCCAATATTAGATCCGCAATTTGGTACTGATGTCTGCAATTTAAAGATATTTCTGAATCTATCACTCATTAATGAACCTTTACCTTAAAGAAAGTCAGAAGTGTTAAAGTGGACTCCTTAATGTGTATAAACATGAAAATTTAGGTCAAATATTACTTTACACTTGAATAACTACATATAAATGATTGAGACTGTATTGTAAGAGAGGTTATTATGACCTTGGGACCCTTACTTTTATAAATGATTATCATGCTTGATAACTAAAGTCCAAACATTTAATCAAAGTTCATACTTGATCTTTCATTTTAATCTTGGGTCTAATTTGGTTTCTCATATTTACTCTCTTACTTTTCCTTAGATAATCAGATTCCTCTGTGCTTTTCTTTAAAGCACAGAAGAAAATCATTCTCAGGCTTTCCATGTAGAATTATAGCATTTCTAAATATAGGAATTATGAACTTTATTACATATTAATCAAAATGATTTATGAAATACCACTTTCTTAAAATGAATATTATTCAGTCTTTGGAAGGTAGAAATGAAATCCTACCTCTGAGGAGGAATTAAAATAAATGAAATATGCATGAATATTAATATATCTATCTTATTTTAATCTTGTTAACTGGTTTGGAAAGACAGAGTACTGAAATAATAGGTTTAGAAATCAATCAAATTCTAAGATCACACCTAGGTTTGAGACCTTATAAGAATCTTTCAAGGTCTTTGAAAAACTACCTCAATATTTTTCACCTAAATTTTCTTTGGTAGGAATATGATACTACCACACTTTTTTTGATGAGTGATGGGTGATTAAATAAACAAAATATTGGTACCTGCATAACAAGATCTCCATAAATGTGGGTTTGCCTTTTCTTTTTCTGTAAGCCAGGAGTGGTATTCTAGGATAAGAAAACACAGATAAAAACAAAGAGAATTCACCCTTCCTTCCTTTTTGTTGTGTTCAGGCCCTCAAAAGACTAGGTATTGTGCACCTGCATTGGCAAGGATGGTGCTCAAATATTCAAAGACTAATTTCTTCCTGAAACACTCTCAGGAACATGTCTAGCAACACTGTTACCTCAGGGACCTGGGAATTGTGCAGCCCAAGACCACTGACACATGACATTCACCACTGCCGAATGGAGAGTGTTGAATATTCATCACTGATTAAGTTTGATAACTAGCTACATGCTCCTGTGTCACAAACCATAATGATAATAGTGACAAATCATTTTATTTCTCCAACCAAACCGCAGGACTGCCAGGGCTTGTTAATATCAGAGATGTTGTAAATTGGGAAAAGTAGGACTTGCGAATGCCAGCATTCGTTGGACCTGTGAACACAAGAGACAATGCTGTAATAGGATCCCAGATCTTAGGAGATATGGTAAAGACTGTGACCAATGGAAAAGAAACTTTGCATGAGCTACAGAATGGTGACTTTCAGAAACTATTGCTGAAATTTAAGAGGAAACACTTCCACATAATAAAACATCCGTTGGTCAGATATCATTTGGTAGATCTTGGACAGTCATCTCACAATAAAATAATGAAATTCTAATTTGTTATGTATTCTGTAGCTTTCAAGTTAACATTTAAGTTACTTTTCTGATTAAACTACATAGACAACCCAATAATAGTTCATAGTTTCTACCTATTAAATGCCAGCTCCATCCAAGTGTTGCTCTTTGATGAGAAACAAATAAAATATCCACAAATTAATTTTTTGGACCTAAAAATATAACTTCGCTGTGTTTCTTACTATTCTAAATTTTCTCCATCAGACACTAGGACCAGTCATTACTGAAAACTACTGCTTGTTTGCAACACAACATGGCTTCACAGAGCCTCAGCTCCAGATTTCACAGTGCAACTCTCAGGCACTACCCTGCCTAGGAAGCCCACACTTTTACCTTAAGGTTTCCGGTCAGACAAGCCTTCCCAGAATCCTTTGTGCAGCTGTTTGCCTGCATGGTCTTACAAATCTAACCTCTTCTGTTTCCACTCCCTTCAGTTTGGTGTCTCTCCTTGGAGCAGACACGGACCCACACCCATGCTATGTTCTCCAGGCTCAAGGAGCTCCACTGCCTATTATCCAGCACATGAGCAGTTTTACACTGGCAAGAGACTGTATGGCATTAGCTGATGTGGGTCCCTCCTATTATTTTCTCCATTTCGAGGTGAAATTAATTTATATATATATATATATATATATATATATATATATATATATATATATATATATATATATATATATATATAAATTGTGATGCTAATAATGATTTGGGGAAAACTCCAAAATATCACTGTAAATAATCTTAATGATTATTACATTACTAAATTATACACAATCCCACAATCAACACTCCTTGGGAATTTCTCATGAGTTCTCTCCTGAACTTTATAAAGTAGGATGTCATTTAAGTTTCAAGAGAAATACCATCAAATGATCCATTTAAATCTCAGAGTGAGCTCTGTATGAGAGAGACTTGAGACATTTTCCCTCAGAACTCACATCCTTGTCTGTGATACCCCTCAGGAAAACTGAAATAACATTAAAGTGAGAAAGAAACACATTAGATACTAGTGCCCCACAAACAATTTTAATGAGAAATTTTTAAATTGCAAAATGGGACTGTAACATCCATTAATATCTGTAAGCAAAGCAAAATGAAAAGAAAATATCCATTTTTCAAATATATTGTAGTAAAAAAAAAAAGGTACCAAGAAAATGTAGGCTTAGTAATTCATGCGTATCGAGGTGAAATTAATGACTATAAATAACTCAAAGTTTAAAGGAATTTCTTAATCAGTGTTCAAGGAAAGAAGCAAGAAAAAGAAAGTCCCCAAATTGGATGTAGATAAAGAACTGGTTGGAAAATTGTAGCTTATAAAAGATTTGAAAACTGTCAAGAATTTGTAACATGCTTACTTCAATTATTTTTGTTGTTGTTGTTGTTGTTTTGTTTTGATTTGTTTTTTGAGACAGGTTCTCGCTTTGTAATTCAGGCTGGCTCTGAGCTCACTATGTAGCCCAGGCAAGCCTGGAACTCAGCAATCCTCCTGTCTCTGCCTCCTGAGTGCTGGGATGACAGGCGTAAACCACCACACCCCGCACTGCGGTATGTGGTATTGATTGCTGGTGGGCGTGAGTCACTACAGCCAGCATTGTATGTGGTTACCAGGATCAAACTCAGGACCTTGCGCTTGCGAGGCAGGCCCCAGAACCACTGAGCTAAATCTCTGGCCCCCTTGCTTCAATTATTAAAGGAATTAACTATCTTTGTGAAGGATTAAAGTAGTTTTAGATAAGTCAGTTATTTGTGGACAGGCTTTGGGGGAACATGAGTCACTTGTGCTAAAGAGAAGATGACTACTTGTAGGGCCAGCTTCCAAAGGCCTAGCCTGGGTCTCTCTCCTCTTGAAATCTCTATAATTTTGTCAGCAGGACCTCAGTTATACAATTTTTCAAATACTCTCTGAATCTACATTTCAATGTATACTTCACTTACATGAGCAGAAAGTCTAAACTAATTTCAATCCAAGCTAAATCAGTATTTTAAGTGATGGCCACCCTCTTGAATTGGCTTGTTTTATAAAAGACTGTGTCACAGTTTACTATGGTGTAGATGGATTCCCCCAGACTCATGTGTTGGAAATACAATCCTCACATTGATATGTCAGTGGTTTCCTTCATGAATTGGTTAATGTATTGATTAAATGGTATGCAATCCCCCCACAAAATCTCCTATGTTCAGAGGTGTGCACTTTTGGAGAAGGACTGGATCATGGGGCCTCTAGACCCCTTGGTGGATTATTCTACCAATGTGTTCATGGCAGAAAGTGCCATTAGGAGGTTGCACCTGGTTGGAAGAGATATGTCGCTGCAGGCACGATCAGGACAGTGTATTCTTGTCTCCACCTCTTTGTTCCATTCTTCTCTCTTTCTTTCTGGCCATTGACTGAGCAGCTTCCATCCACCAGGCCCTCCCACCATGCTGTTTCTGAAAATCAGTCAGCCTACCATGGACTGAACCCTTTGAAAATGTGAGCTGAGATCAGTGTCTCCTCTTTTCAACTGTGGGTGCTGAGCATTTTGTCCCAGTGACAGGACCAATGCAGTGAATAAGTAAATTAATGGTTCACTGCAGGAGCAGCTTTGTGGTGAAAGGGAGCTTTTCCAGGCAGGCTTTCTCTGTCTGTCCATGTGTTGTTATAGATCTATTAAGATAGACCAAGAAGGCTCTTGCCAGATCTCAGGCTGAGCTCTTAGGGTGCTCAGACTCCAGAACCATGAATCAGTTAAGCGTTTGTTATTTATACATTTTCCACTGTGACATATTTTGTAATTTCAACATAAGACAGACTGAGACACAAATAATTCATTTTTGGTAAATTATTTTGAGTTTTAAGTGATCTTATAAGTAATTTGGAAAAGATTAAAAACTTAGCCATTACACTCTCAAGTATGCATTGACCAGGCCTTGTACTGCCCTTGATTGAAGTCTTGTCTATGGATGCTTTTGTAAATCTACCAAAGTGATCATAGGAAAGCCATTTTGGACAGAAAATATGTAAGACAATAAGCATCTGCCCATCAGAAAGTAGCTGAAGAGGATTCCATGGTCATCAGGAAGTGAGAAAAAGTCACATAAAATGCTATGAATACATCTCATATTTTTGTCCTATTAAAGCTGCAAATTATCTAGACTGCTGAGCTGCAATATTTACATCTTAGAAAAAGATCCTCACTTGAAGTCTGCACAATAATTGGAGGGTGTCTGATACTGCACGTGAAGGATTGAACATACCACCCAAAATAAACTATGTGCTTTGTAAGTAACTGTCATCTGTTCTCTTCCTTGGTTGCTATAAACATAAAACTGCTATTTTGCCAGGTAGGATTTTGTTTGTTTCCACACATCCTTTAACTTATACAGAAGTAAAAGCATAAGACATGAATAATGGCAATATGCTTAAAGCAAAGCTGATAATTAAGACAAAATTTATAAAATATAGAAACAAATATCATTTAAGCAACTTTACAAGAGTGTGAAGCTCAGTTGAACACAGTCAATATAGTTTCATTTTCCTAAAAAAGATAGATTAGATTAATGCTTTACTAAATAAATTATAACAGTTGGAACAAGTCAGCCTATTAATTTTTAATGATTCTCAGTTTTGGCTTTGGACTGAAAGTGACATTCTACCTGTTTTCAGACTTTACGTCTCATTGCATTTCAGAAAATTCTTATTGTTCATTCACTAACATCTATGCTAGAGGTTGGATAGAGATAAAAATGAATAAAATACATCTCAGCCTAGAAGAAATTTAAAATAGGAAAGTGTTTCCCTTTTTTTCCTTTTTTAACCATCATTTTTTTTTCCCTTCTAAAAGAAAAAAATAGGAATAAAGCTTGTGTAGATAGAAGACGAGGGTTTTAGGGAAAACAGGAAAATTGGGAAAAGTGAAAATCAAAATGTGTCATGAACATGTACAAATTCTCAATGCTGAATGTGATCATAATGTATCTCTAAAATGTACCAGAGAACTCAATTTCTAAGTAAATAAAAATAAAATATCGAAGTGTGATCACAGCCGAGGAAGGAGCGTCCTACAGTGGGAGGTCGTTTTTGTCAGAGGTTATGAGAGGAGGAATTCCTGAACAACCAGATTTTATTTGGACTTTGAAACACTGAAGGGCTTTGATGGATGGGAGAATGGGAGCCACGGTGAGTGACACGGTTTCTGCAAGTAGAAACCCATCTTGTGGCGCGAGACTGGGGACTGAAGGACACAGAAGTGAGGTGACAGGGAGTCGTCGACTCTCGCGGGAGGAGGGGGGCAGTAGGATGAGCTACTCAAGAGTTGGCGCTAACTTCAGAGATCAACTGATGCTGTTTGTCTAAGATGCTGAGAAATGTCAATGGAATTGTTTGAGAAAGATCACTTCGGCTGCGTAAGGGGAGAGATTAGAAAGAGACAAGAGACAGGATCCAGGAAGGGAACAGTTGCTGGCACGGATGATTTTTCACGAAGACACAGTAAAAAGGAAGAGGTGGAGGTTCAAGATGACTGGATTCTCTGTGCTGTGTCCCAGACCCCAGCCACATGCTGGGCGGGACGGGCCCTTGAGACTGGCCGCCTCCAAGGGCTCCTCTTTGATTCAGTCACCCTGGCTCCCTGGGGTTGCCTTCGGGGCTCATCTGGCCACTTCTGCTCTTCAGACCTCTGAGTCCCTGTCCTCCTCTGAGTTGACCCTCACAGCTCCGAAATCACTCTGAGAAGGCTCAGGGGCATGAATGTAAAATTGGGAGCTCTACTAAAAGCTGGTAAGTAATGTGTAGTTTTCATTTTTGTTTCCTGAATTATTTTTCCATACTGTCCTAGCAACCCTCTTATAAAGTCTACTCTGACCTACTGGTTTAAATTGTCCTCAGCCATGCACCCCACACCAGCTCTCACGCTGTCACAGACCTTCTCTTTGCATACCTCCTCCTTTGAGTGTTGGACTGCCTTTTGCCATACTACATATCTTACTATTTCAAACTTTATGTGAGTTCCTTATAGAGTCAAACCCTTATTTTGATCAAGTGTGCATAAAGGAGGTCTTCAAAAAATGTTGAATTCAGGTAGAGACAATTATTACTGAGAATTTTTAGTAAGTTCAATAATATTTATAGTTAAATTAAGAGATCCTGTGGCTCATTCCGGAAAGAGGCATTGAATGCAAGTAGACTGTTGATCAAGCCTAGGTTCAGGGTAGCACTGACTTAGGCTGCGTGGGAGAGAGACTGGCATTATTTCTCTCCTGAGTGAGCAGGACCAGCTCTACATCCAAGAAGCTCTGCCCACTCCTGTGTGAGAGGTCTGAAATCATCTCTCCCATATCCAGAGCTATGAGTCAGTAAATATCGCTGACTACCGGATTTAACTGGGGATTTTTCTTTGAGAGTAAAACCCTGTTTAGCACTTGCACTAGGAAAAAAAAAAAACTCCCTAAAGATGTCCATGTCCTTATCCCCAAGACTTGCACATACGTTCCAAGGCAAAGGGAAGTTAAGATTCAGATGGAATTAGAATCACTAGTCAGCTGACCTTAACACAGGTAGATTATCCTGAATTATCCATTTACATATCATCACAAGAGCACTTGCAAATGGGAGTAAGAGCCAGACCTGCTGACACACACCTGTAATCCCAGCACTTTAGAAGGCTGAGGCAGGAGTTTGGCAAGCTGCAGTCCATTGTAGAAAACTTAGCCACGTAGAGAGGTCTGGTCTCCAAATTTTAAAAACAAGTCTGGGGATGTGGTTTGGTTTAAAGGCTATGGGTTCAATCTCCAAAAGAGCTGAAAAGAAACTGAAAGTATGAAAGGCATTTGCAGAGGTGAATAAGTAGATGCATCCCATTTACTGTTCTAGGCTTTGAAAGTGAAGGAAGACAGCCAGGAGCCAAGGGATATGGACACCCTTGTATGTTGCTCAGCTTTCTGTTACTATGACAGAATGCCAGAGCAGTTGGCATCAAAGAAGGAAAGGTTTATTTTGACTCCCGTTTCCTAAAGTTTCTATGCATCGTCTTTCAGTCCCATTAATTTGGGCCTGTGACAACCCAGGAAATGATGGCAGGAGAATGTCATAGAGGATGTTGTCTCCCTTCTAGAGGTTGGAGCACAGAAGGCAAGACAGGAAAAGCTAAGGTCTCCATGCTTCCTTTGAAGGGGAGCCCCAACTACTTAACTTTCTCTTTTAAGCCCCATATCTGATAGGCTTCATGTCCTCCCAAGAGCACACCAGCTGGAGACAAATTTTCTAAAACCAAGATCTTTGGGGAAACATTCTGAAACTAAACTCCGGCACCTCTGGAAGTTGGAAAAAGCATAGATGACAGAGAGACAGATAGATGATAGACAGAGATATGGATTAGGTAGATATAGATGGCATATGTGCCTCTAGAAAGGAACACAGTCCTATTCTGACCTTGATTTTGACCCATACTCCTCATCTGTGATACTGTAAGATGAGAAAATTGTGTTGATTTAAGCCATAGAGTTGGTGGTGATTTTTTTCCTGAAGTGGTAGGACACTAATACAACACATGTTGTGAGTAACCAGAAGAAGAGGCTAAAGTCATCACCCTTCCATAGGCCTGCAACCCCATGGCTGTGGTTTATTAAAGAGCACATCTGTCATTCTGTATCAGTTTGACTCTGACTTCAGAGTCCCACCGCCAAGCAAGTTTGGAAAATCTTCCAAGACTCTAGCAGAGAGTATTTCTAGAACACCCATTGTTAAAAACAAAACCATACACTAAAAATAAGTTACAAAGCATATTTGCAACTTCAGAGTCTCCCTGTTCCTTTAGCTTCCTTCTCCTCAGCTATTTTTACCATTAAAAACATCTGTGTAAAGAAGGGCCAGATGTGAAATAGCATAGAGAACAGTTGGCCAAGTGTTGCTCTAAAAAAAAAAAAAAAAAAAGCTGTGTCGATTATTCTACATAGGCAAAAGTAAATGTAGGCTTATTTAAGCTGCACATACTGAATTATAAAAATATTCTTCAAGGTGTATTTTGTTTTGAGATTATTTCCATTTTTTCATTAGATTAAAAGCATCATGACACAAAGGAAAGGACATTGGATTAAAAGTCAGTTGATTTTGGGCCAGAGGATTAGCTCAGCAGTTCCGGCACCTGCCTCGCAAGTGCAAGGTCCTGAGTTCCATCCCCGGAAACCACACACAATGCTGGGCGTGGAGACTCATGCCCACCAACAATCAATACCACTTACCACAGTGCAGGGCATGGTGGCTCACACCTGTGATCCCAGCACTCGGGAGGGAGAGACAGGAGGATTGCTGAGTTCAAAGCTTGCCTAGGCTACATAGTGAGCTCAGAGCCAGCCTGAGCTACAAAGTGAGACCCTGTCTCAAAAAAAAAAAAATTAAAAAGTCAGTTGATTTTGCTTCAATTACAAGTTCTACCAATTTCAGGCTATAGTTTAGCCTCAGTTTCTGAAGAATACCAGTGAATCCATGTGCTACATGACTTTAAATGTGAAATGAGATGGTTCGATGCTTGCAAAAACTCTGATGTGGGAAGTAATGGATGTAACCTTGATTCACTTGTGAAGGGACTGGGATTTCTTGGCAGGAGAGTCAGCACAGGCTCGCAAATTCGAATGAATCCTCATCCCGTTTTTAACCAGAGAGGCCACTGCAGTTATTGACTTTCTTTGATAATCTTTTTATTTGTTTTTAATGAGGATAACAACCCCAGTTTTAGGCAGATTTAGGGTTTTATTGAGCAACACTGTTAAATTTTCTAGTGCAGTGTCTTGCTTTTCACACATAAGACCTGTTGCTTGGAACAGTTACAAATTTCTTTGTACTTAGGTATCTTCTCTGTGTGAGAAATGACTGTTTCCTCTGTGGAAATTAAATGAGAAGATACATGGTTTTGTGCAACACAAATTGGGCATTCAACCATAATTTATTGCGTCCATAGATCCATCCAGTCAACTTATTAAGGCCAGCCAATGCAGAAAGAAACGTGGCAACACATATCTTGATGTTATGGTTTAGCTCTAGGACAAAAAGCCTCCGTTGTTCCAAGTTGGACTGGGGAAAGGCAAGTGTGTCAAGGGAAGCTGTGTTATTAGGTGCTGATCTACTGATGGGTTGACAGCTGATCATGCCTTCAGGAGGTGGGGCCTGGCTGGAGGCAGTCACTGGGCGTGTGACTCTGGTCCTGGCTATGTGCTTTTCTCTCTGCTGACAGCTACCATGGGCCAAGCACCTTTTTCTCCAACATGGCCCAGCAATGCCATTTCTGTCTTGGAACTGGATTTAAACCGTGAAGCAAAGCAAAGTTCTCCTTTTTTGAAGTTGTGGCTGGTGGGTATTTTGTCCCAGCAAAAGAAAATGGCCAAAACACTTAACCTCACGTGCCCACCTTGCACAATTCATTTTCCTCTATCTTAAAGGAATTTTCAGAGTGCAAGTGAGCTCTAGCATGGGGGAGAATAGTACTGGCCACCCAGGGAGAAAAGAGTTGGGGTGTAGAGTGGGGACCCCTGGATTTGAGGCAGCTACCATGAAAATATAGAACAACAATGGAAAGAAATACAGATGGAGGTTATAGGGAAATTACAGGAAATCTAAAACAGAAAGATCTACAAAAAGAGGAGGTTAAGGAAGCTGGTATGATGGTTCCTACATCTAATCTCATCACTCTAGGAAGCTGAGGTAGGATGATAGTGAGTTCAAGCCCAGTCTGGGCAACTTATTGACTCTATCTCAAAAAAATAGGTAAAAAAGGACAAGGGATACAACTCAGTGTGATGGTCCTGGTTCAACCCCCAGAGCTGCAGGAAAAAAGAAGGAAGGAAGGAAAGAAGGAAGGAAGGAGGGAAGGAAGGAAGGGAGGGAGGGAGGGAGGGAGGGAGGAAGGAAGGAAGGAAGGAAGGAAGGAAGGAAGGAAGGAAGGAAGGAAGGAAGGAAGGAAGGAAGGAAGGAAGGAAGGAAGGAAGGACACAGCATTGTTGTTTCTGGATTTCTTTGTGTAGAATAGTCTTCTACAAGTTATGAAAACATCACAGGAAAACACACTAGATACCCTTTACCTATTTGAAAATGCAACTTCCTTTAAAGAGAAAGGGAAAGGGCAAATGTAGGCTTTGACTTGCTCTAACTGACAACAGTTAAGAGAGTTTTTCCAGTGCAATCCTAACTCCAACCATGCCTGGCCCCATTTGTACTTCTTGTGTATTTCAA
>PVIC010029953.1:0-22206 GCA_004025085.1 Thryonomys swinderianus
TGAGAGCAAGTGGTTTTGTACCTCTTCCTCAAAATGGAGGCATTTGTTAAATTCAGCATTGTGGCTAAGGTTAGTGTTAGGATTGGTGAGAATGGTATTGTGATTTTCACTATTCTTCTGGATTGGGCTTCCCAAACTATAGTGAGGATGAAGGGTACTTTCAGGATTGGAATTAGCATTAGTGCATTGTGCCTATACCCTGATATATGGCTTGATATGTCAGGGAGATTGTGGGCTCAGGCCAAGGATTGGGAGTTGTGACTCTGTGGGCGTGACACACTTCTGTATTTCAATGCAAATTATGTGGTACTAGCCACCAATCTCTTTCTTGATCAACAGGTTTTGAAATGTCCTAGGTGATAGGCCTCAGGTAACTGCAGGCTCTTGCCGTTGGGTTAGGCTGCCAATCTGAATTCAGGAAAACACAAGTCCACGTGTTGTTTTGGCGATTCCAGTGCATTTCTCATGCAGTTGGGTTGTGAGTGGCACTGTACGGAGGAAGAATATGCTGAGTGTATGATGGAGTTAGAGTGGGGTTGAGAGTGTAAGGTTGAAAGGCGGGGTAGGTTTCAGATTGAGATCGACAATGCGGTCAGTATGGATTTTCTGGAATAATCAGCATCTGTTTGCCAAGGAATGGTGAGGAGTATAGTTCAGATTATGCTGAGAGCTAGTGGGGTTGTACCTGTCCCTCCAGAATGGAGCCATTTGCTAAATTCAGCATTGTGGCTAGGGGTAGGGTTAGGATTCTAGAGAATGGCAATGTCTTTTTGACTATTCCTGTGGATTATGCTTCCCAAACTATTGTGAGGATGAAGGGCACTGTCAGGATTGGAGTTAGCATTATTGCATTGCGCTTATACCCTAACCTAGGGTTTCATGTTTCAGGGAGATTGTGGGCTCAGGCCAAGGACTCAGAGTTGTTACTCTGTGGGAGGACACATTTCTGTATTTCACTGCAAAATATATGGTAATAGCCAAGATTATCTTACTTGATCTACAGGTTTTGAAATGTCCTGTGTTTTAGGCCTCAGGTACCTGCAGGCTCTTTCCTTTGGGCTAAGCTGTCAGTCAGAATTCAGAAAAAACTTGTCCACGTGTTATTTTGGTGATTCCAGTGCATTTTTCCTACAGTTGTATTGTCAGTGGCACCTTTCGGGGTGAAAATATGTACAATGTATGGTAGAGTTAGAGTGGGGTTCAGAGTATAAAGTTGAAAGGCGGGGTTGGGATCAGACTGAGATCGAGAATGGTGTCACTGTGAATATTCTGGAGTATTTAGCATCAGTTTGTCAAGAATGGTGAGGATAAAGCTCGGATAATGCTGAGAGCTAGTGGGGTTTTACCTCTCCCTCCACAATATATGCATGTGCTAAATTCAAAATCGTGGCTAGTGTTAGGTTTAGGATTTGTGAGAATGGTATTGTCTATTTGACTATTCCTGTGGATTGGGCCTCCCAAACACTAGTGAGGATGAAGGGTACTGTTCAGGACTGGAGTTATCATTCGTGCGTTGTGCCTGTACCCTAATATAGTGCTTCATGTGTCAGGGAGATTGCTCTCTCAGGCCAAGGACTGGGAGTTATGACTCTGTGGGAGTGACATACTTCTGTATTTCACTGCAAAATATACGGTAATAACCACTAATCTCTTTCTTGCTCAACAGGATTTGAAATGTCCTGTTTATTAGTACTCAGGTACCTGTTGTCTCTTGTTCTTGGGTTAGGCAGCCAGTCAGAATTCAGAAAAACACAAGTCAACGTATTGTTTTGGCGATTCCAGTGCATTTGTCATGCAGCGGTTTGTCAGTGGCTGGAAAAAGATAGAGGATAAAGATGCAGAGTGTATGATGGAGCTAGAGTGGGGTTGAGAGTGTAAGGTTGGAAGGCGGGGTAGGGTACAGATTGAGATTGAGAATTGTTTCACTGTGGATTTTCTTGCGTATTCAGCATCAGTTTGCCAAGGAATGGTGAACAGTACAGCTCGGATTATGCTGAGAGCTAGTGGGGGTGTACCTCTCCCTCCAGAATGGAGGCAATTACTAAATTCAGCATTGTGGCTTGAGTTAGGTTTAGGATTAGTGAGAATGGTACTGTAATTTACACTATTCCTCTGGATTGGGCTTCCCAAACTATAGAGAGGATGAAGTGTTCTGTCAGGATTGGAGTTAGCATTAGTGTGTGTACATATACCCTAATATAGGGCTTATGTTGTCCGGGAGATTGTGGGCTCAGGTCAAGGACTGGGAGTTGTGACTATGTGGGAGTGACACACGTCTGTATTTCCCTGCAAAATATGGAGCACTAGCCACCGATCTCTTTCTTGATTAATAGATATTGAAATGTCCTAGGTGTTAGGCCTCAGGTACCTGCATTCTCTTGCCCTTGGTTTAGGCTGCCAGTCTGAATTCAGGAAAATACAAGTCCACGTGTTGTTTTGGCGATTCCAGTGCATTTGTCATGCAGTTGGGTTGTGAGTGGCACGGTTGGGACAAAGACTATGCAGAGTGTATGATGGAGTTAGAGTTGGGTTGAGTGTGTAAGGTTGAAAGGTTGGGTAGGTTTCAGATTGAGATCGAGAATGGGGTCAGTGTGGATTTTCTTGCGTAGTCGGCATCTGTTTGCCACGAAATGGTGAGGAGTATAGTTCAGATTATGCTGAGAGGTATTTGGGTTGTACCTGTCCCAACAGAATGGAGCCATTTCCTAAATTCAGCATTGTGGCTAGGGGTAGGTTTTGGATTGTTGAGAACTGCCATGTCTTTTGCCTATTCCTGTGGACTGTGCCTCCCAAACTATTGTGAGGATGAAGGGTACTGTCAGGATTGGTGTTAGCATTATTGCATTGTGCACATACCCTAACATAGGGCTTCATGTTTCAAAGAGATTATGGGATCAGGCCAAGGACTGGGAGGTGTGACTCTGGGAGTGACACAGTTCTGTATTTCACTACAAAATATGTGGTACTAGCCACCAATCTCTTTCTTGATCAACGGTTTTTGAAATGTCCTAGGTGTTAGGTCTCAGGTACCTGCAGGCTCTTGCCCTTTGGTTAGGCTGCCAGTCTGAATTCAGGAAAACACATGTTCACGTGTTGTTTTGGCGATTCCAGTGCATTTGTCATGTAGTTGGGTTGTGAGTGGCACGGTACGGAGGAAGAATATGCAGAGTGTATGATGGAGTTAGAGTGGGGTTGAGAGTGTAAGTTTGAAAGGCGTGGTAGGTTTCAGATTGAGATCGAGAATGGGATCAGTGTGGATTTTCTTGCATAATCAGCATCTGTTTGCCAAGGAATGGTGAGGAGTATAGTTCAGATTATGTTGAGATCTAGTGGGGTTGTACCTGTCCCTCCAGAATGGAGCCATTTGCTAAATTCAGCATTGTGGCTAGGGGTAGGGTTAGGATTGTTGAGAATGGCAATGTCTTTTTCACTATTCCTGTGGATTATGCTTCCCAAACTATTGTGAGGATGAATGGCACTCTCAGGAATGGAGTTAGCATTATTGCATTGTGCATATACCCTAATATAGGGCTTATGTTTCAGGGAGATTGTGGGCTCAGGACAAGTACTTGGAGTTGTTACTCTGTGGGATGACACACTTCTGTATTTCCCTGCAAAATATATGGTAATAGCCAAGATTATCTTACTTGATCTACAGGTTTTGAAATGTCCTGTGTGTTAGGCCTCAGTTCCCTGCAGGCTCTTTCCCTTGGGCTAGGCTGTCAGTCTGATTTCTGATAAAACTTGTACACGTGTTATTTTGGTGATTCCAGTGCATTTATCCTGCAGTTGTATTGTCATTGGCAAGTTTCGGAGGAAAAATATGTACAATGTATGTTGGAGGTAGAGTGGGGTTCAGAGTGTAAAGTTGAAAGGCGGGGTTGGGATCAGACTGAGATCGAGAATGGTGTCACTGTGGATTTGATGGAGTATTCACCATCAGATTTTCAAGAATGGTGAGGATATAGCTCGGATTATGCTGAGAGCTAGTGGGGTTTTACCTCTCCCTCCAGAATATACGCGTGTGCTAAATTCAAAATCGTGGCGAGGGTTAGGTTTGGATTTGTGAGAATGTTACTGTCCTTTTGACTATTCTTGTGGATTGGGCCTCCCAAACTCTAGTGAGGTTGAAGGGTACTGTCAGGATTGGAGTTATCATTAGTGCGTTGTGCCTACACCCTAATATAGCGCTTCATGTGTCAGGGAGATTGCTCTCTCAGGCCAACGACTGCTAGTTATGACTCTGTCGGTGTGACACACTTCTGTATTTCACTGCAAAATATACGGTAATAACCACTAATCTCTTTCTTGCTCAACAGGATTTGAAATGTCCTGTTTATTATGCCTCACGTACCTGCAGTCTCTTGTTCTTGGGTTAGGTGCCCAGTCAGAATTCAGAAAAACACAAGTCCACGTGTTGATTTGGTGATTCCAGTGCATTTGTCATGCAGTTTTGTTGTCAGTGGCACGGTTCGGAGGAAGAATATGCAGAGTGTATGGTGGAGATAGAGTGGGTTTGAGAGTGTAAGGTTGAAAGCTGGGGTAGGGTCCAGATTGAGATGGAGCATGGTGTCACTGTGGATTTTCTTGCATATTCAGGATCAGTTTGCCAAGGAGTGCTGAGGAGTATATTTCGGATTATGCTGACAGGTAGTGGGGTTGTATCTCTCCCTCCACATGAGGGTTTTGCTAAATTCAGCATTGTGGCTTATTTTAGGGATAGGATTGATGAGAATGGTACTTTCATTTTGACTATTCCTGTTCATTGGGCTTCCCAAACAATAATGAGGATGAAGGGTCCTGTCAGGATTTTAGTTAGCATTATTGTGTTGTGCCTATACACTAATATAGGGCTTAATGTGTCAGGAAGATTGTGGAATCAGGCCAAGGTCTGGGATTTGTGACTCTGTGGGAGTGACACTCTTCTGTATTTCACTGCAAAATATATGGCAAAAGCCACGATTCTCTTTCTTGATCAACAGGTTTTGAAATGTGCTGTGTGTTATGGCTCAGGTAACTGTAGGCTCTTGCCCTTTGGTTAGGCTGCCAGTCAGAATTCAGAGAAATAGAAGTCCAAGTGTTGTTTTGCCGAATGCAGTGCATCTTTCATGCAATTGTCTTGTCAGTGGCATGGTTCAGTGTAAGAATATGCAGAGTGTATGATAGACAGCGTGGGTTTGAGAGTGTAAGTTTGAAAGTTGTGGTAGGTTTCAGATTGAGGTGTCGAATGGTGACACTGTGGATTTTCTTGCATATTCAGCATCAATTTGCCAATGAATGCTGAGGAGTATTGCTCAGATTATGCTGAAAGCTAGTGGGTTGTACCCCTCCGTTCAGAATGGAGGCATTTGCTAAATTCTGCATTGTGGCTAGGTTTCGGGTTAGGATTTGTGACAATGGTACCGTCATTTTGACTGTTACTGTGGATTGGGCTTCCCAAACTCTAGTGAGGATGAAGGGTAATGTCAGGAGTGGACTTAGCATTAGTGCATTGTGCATATACCCTATAATATGGATGAAAGTGGCAGGGAGATTGTGGGCTCAGACCAAGCACGGGGAGTTTTGAGTATGTGGGTGTGACACACTTCTGTATTTCACTGCAAAGTATAAGATATTAGCCACAAATCTCTTTGTTGATCAACTGGTTTTGAAATGTCCTCTGTGTTATGGTCTGTTACGTGCATGCTCTTGCCCTTGGGTTAGGCTGCCCATCAGAATGCAGAAAAACACAAGTCCTAGTGTTGTTTTGGCGATTCCTGTGCATTTGTCATGCTATTGGCTTGTCAGTGGAACAGATCGGAGGAAGAATATGCAGAGTGTATGGTGGAGGTAGAGTGGGGTTGAGAGTGTAAATTTCAAGGGCTGGGTAGGGTTCAGATTGAGATCGAGAATGGTGTCACTGTGGATTTTCTTGCCTATTCAGCATCAGTTTGCCAGGGAATGGTGAGGAGTATAGCTGGGATTATGCTGAGAGCTAGTGGGGTTGTACCTCTCCCTCCACAATGGAGGGTTTTGCTAAATTCAACATTGTGGCTTATGTTAGGTATAGGATTGGTGAAAATGGTACTTTCATTTTGACTATACCTTTTCATTGGGCCTCCCAAACTGTAGTGAGGATGAAGGATACTGTCAGGATTGGAGTTAGCATTATTGCGTTGTGCCTATATCCTAATATAGGACTTCATGTGTCAGGGAGGTTATTGGCTCAGGCCAAGGGCTGGGATTTGTGACTCTGTGAGCGTGACACACTTCTGTATTTCACTGCAAAATATATGGTAATAGCCAAGATTATCTTACTTGATATACAGGTTTTGAAGTGTCCTGTGTTTAGGCCTCATGTACCTGCAGGCTCCTGCCCTTGGGTTCGGCTGCCAGTCAGAATTCAGAAAAACACAAGTCCAAGTGTTGTTTTGGCTATTCCAGTGCAATTGTCATGCACTTGTCTTGTCAGTGGCACGGTTCAGAGGAAGAATAAGCAGAGTGCATGATGGAGGTCGAGTGAACTTGAGAGTTTAAACTTGAAAGTCGGGATAGGCTTCAGATTGAGATCCATAATGGTGTCAATATAGATTTTCTTGTCTATTCAGCATCAGTTTGCCAGCGAATGGTGAGGAGTATAGCTCGGATTAGGCTGAGAGCTAGTGGGGTTATAGCTCTTCCAACAGAATGGAAGCATTTGCTAAATTCAGCATTGAGGCTAGGGTTAGGGTTAGGATTCATGAGAATGGTACTGTCATTTTGAGTATCCCTGTACATTATGTTTGCCCAACTATAGTGATAATGAAGGGTACTGTTAGCATCAGTGTTAGCATTAGTTGTGCAAATACCCTATTACAGGGCTTATTTTATCAGTCAGAAGTGGGCTTAGGCCAAGGACTGGGAGTTGTGACTGTGGGAGTGACACACTTCTGTATTGCACTACAAAATATATGGGAGTAGCCACCAATCTCTTTGGTGATCAACAGGTTTTGAAGTGTCCTGTGGTTTTGCCTCAGGTACCTAATTGCTCTTGCCCATGGTTTAGGCTGAAAGTCAGAATTCAGAAAAACACAAGTCCAAGTGTTGTACTGGCGATTCCTGAGCATTTGTCATGCAGCTGTCTGGTCAGTGGCACGGTTTGGAGGAGGAATATGCAGAGTGCATGATGGAGCTAGAGTGGGGTTGAGAGTGTAATGTTGAAAGGTGGGGTAGGGATCAGATTGAGATGGAGAATGGTGTCATTGTGAACTTTCTTGCGTATTCAGCCTCAGTTTTTCAAGGAATGTTGTGGATTATAGCTCGGATTATCCTGAGAGCAAGTGGTTTTGTACCTCTTCCTCAAAATGGAGGCATTTGTTAAATTCAGCATAGTGGCTAAGGTTAGTGTTAGGATTGGTGAGAATGGTACTGTCATTTTCACTATTCCTCTGGATTGGCCTTCCCAAACTATAGTGAGGATGAAGGGTACTTACACGATTGGAATTAGCATTAGTGAGTTGTGCATATACCCTGATATAAGGCTTCATATGTCAGAGAGATTGTGGGCTCAGTCCAAGGACAGGGAGTTGTTACTCTGTGGGAGTGACACACTTCTGTATTTCACTGAAAAATATGTGGTATTAGAAACCTATCTCTTTATTGATCAACAGGTTTTGAAATGTCCTTGTTATTTGTCCTCAGGTACCTGCAGGCTCTTGCCCTTGGGTTAGGCTGAAAGACAGAATTCAGAAAAACACAAGTCCAAGTGTTGTTTTGGCTTTTCCTGAGCATTTGTCATGCAGCCGTGCTGTCAGTGGCAAGGTCTGGAGGAAAAAGATGCAGAGTGTATGACGGAGCTAGAGTGGGGTTGAGAGTGTAAGATTGGAAGGCGGGGTAGGGTTCAGATTGAGATCGAGAATGGTGTCACTGTGGATTTTCTTGCGTATTCAGCAAAGGTTTGCCAAGGAATGGTGAGCAGTATACCTCGGATTATGCTGAGAGTTAGTGGGGTTGTACCTCTCCCTCCAGAATGGAGGAAATGGCTAAATTCAGCATTGTGGCTTGAGTTAGGGTTAGGATTGGTGAGAATGCTATTGTCATTTTCACTATTCCTCTGGATTGGGCTTCCCAAACTGTAGTGAGCATGAAGGGTACTTTCAGGATTGGAATTAGCATTAGTGGGTTGTGCATATACCATGATATATGGCTTCATATGTCAGGGAGATTGTGGGATCAGGCCAAGGACTGGGAGTTGTGACTCTGTGGGAGTGACACACTTCTGTATTTCACTGCAAAATATGTGGTACTAGCCACCAATCTCTTTCTTGATCAACAGGTTTTGAAATGTCCTAGGTGTTAGGCCTCAGGTACCTGAAGGCTCTTGCCCTTGGTTTAGGCTGCCAGACAAAATTCAGGAAAACACAAGTCCACGTGTTGTTTTGGCGATTCCAGTGCATTTGTCATGCAGTTGGGTTGTGAGTGGCACGGTTGGGAGGAATAATATGCAGAGTGTATGATGGAGTTAGAGTGGGGTTGAAAGTGTAAGGTTCAAAGGCGGGGTAGGTTACAGATTGAGATCGACAATGGGGTCAGTGTGGATTTTCTTGCGTAATGAGCATCTGTTTGCCAAGGAATGGTGAGGAGTATAGTTCAGATTATGCTGCGAGCTAGTGGGGTTATACCTGTCCCTCCACAATGGAACCATTTGCTAAATTCAGCATTTTGGCTAGGGTTAGGGTTAGCATTATTGTGAATTGCAATGTCTTTTTGACTATTCCTGTGGATTGTGCCTCCCAAACTATAGTGAGGATGAAGGGTACTGTCAGGATTGGAGTTAGCATTATTGCATTGTGCATATACCCTAACATAGGGCTTCATGTTTCAGGGAGATTTTGGGCTCAGGACAAGGACTGGGAGTTGTTACTCTGTGGGAGGACACCCTTCTGTATTTCACTGCAAAATATATGGTAATAGCAAAGATTATTTTCCTTGATCTACAGGTTTTGAAATGTCCTGTGTGTTAGGACTTAATTTTTTGCAGGCTCTTGCCCTTGTGCTAGGCTGTCAGTCAGAATTCAGAAAAAAACTTGTCCACGTGTTATTTTGTTGATTCCAGTGCATTAGTCCTGCAGTTGTATTGTCAGTGTCACGTTTCGGAGGAAAAAATATGTACAATGTATGTTGGTGGTAGAGTGGGTTTCAGAGTGTAAAGTTGAAAGGTGGGGTTGGGATCAGACTGAGATCGAGAATGGTATCACTGTGGATTTGATGGAGTATTCACCATCAGTTTGTCAAGAGTGGTGAGGATATAGCTCGGATTATGCTGAGAGCTAGTGGGGTTTTACCTCTCCCTCCAGAATATACGCAAGTGCCAACTTCAAAATCGTGGCTAGGGTTAGGGTTAGGATTCGTGAGAATGGTACTGTTCTTTTGACTATTCCTGTGGATTGGACCCAGCACAGTACAGTGAGGATGAAGGGTATTGTCAGGATTCGAGTTATCATTAGTGCGTAGTGGCTATACCCTAATATAGCGCTTCATGTTTCAGGGAGTTTGCTCTCTCAGCCCAAGGACTGGGAGTTATGACTCTGTGGGAGTGACACCCTTCTGTATTTCACTGCAAAATATATGGTAATAACCACTAATCTCTTTCTTGATCAACAGGATTTGAAATGTCCTGTGTGTTAGGCCTAAGGTACCTGCAGTCTCTTGTTCTTGGGTTAGGCGGCCAGTCAGAATTCAGAAAAAGACAAGTCCACGTGTTGTTTTGGCGATTCCAGTGCATTTGTCATGCAGTTTTGTTGTCAGTGGCATGGTTCAGAGGAAGAATATGCAGAGTGTATGAAAGAGGTAGAGTGGGTTTGAGAGTGTAAGGTTGAAAGGTGGGGTAGGGTCCCGATTGAGATGAAGCATGGTATCACTGTGGATTTTCTTGCATATTCAGCATCAGTTTGCCAAGGAATGCTGAGGAGTATATTTCGGATTATGCTGAGAGCTAGTGGGGTTGTACCTCTCCCTCCACAATGGGGGGTTTTGCTAAATTCAGCATTGTGGCTAGGGTTAGGGTTAGGATTGTTGAGAATGGTAATGTCATTATTACCATTCTTGTGGATTGCCTTTCCCTACACTAGTGAGGATGATGGATCCTGTCAGGATAGAAGTTCGCATTAGTGCGTTGTGCATATACCCTAACATTGGGTTTCATGTGTCAGGGTGATTGTCGGCTCAGGCCAAGGAATGAGAGTTGTGACTCTGTGTTAGTGAAACTCTTCTGTATATCACTGCAAAATATATGGTAATAGCCACGATTCTCTTTATTGATCAACATGTTTTGAAATGTCCTGTGTGTTACGGTCAGCTACGGGCAGGCTCTTGCCCTTTTTGTTAGGCTGCCGGTCAGATGCAGAAAAGCACAAGTCCTAGGGTTGTTTTGGGGATTCCTGTGTAACTGTCATGCTATTGGCTTTTCAGTGGCACGGATCAGAAGAAGAATATGCAGTCTGTATGGTGGAAGTAGAGTGGTGTTGAGAGTGTAAATTTCAAGGGTATGGTAGGGTTCAGATTGAGATCGAGAATGGTGTCCCTGTGGATTTTCTTGCCTATTCAGCATCAGTTTGCCAGGGAATGGTGAGGAGTAAAGCTGGGATTATGCTGAGAGCTAGTGTGGTTGTACCTCTCCCTCCACAATGGAGGGTTTTCCTAAATTCAGTATTGTGGCTTAGGTTAGGGAAAGGATTGGTGAGAATGGTACTTTCATTTTGACTCTTCCTGTTCATTGGGCTTCCCAAACTATAGTGAGGATGAAGGGTACTGTCAGGATTGGAGTTAGCATTATTGTGTTGTGCCTATACCCTAATATAGGGCTTCATGTGTCAGGGAAGTTATTGGCTCAGGCCAAGTGCTGGGTTTTGTGAGTCTGTGGGCGTGACACACTTTTGTATTTCACTGCAAAATATATGGTAATAGCCAAGATTATTTTACTTGATATACAGGTTTTGAAATATCCAGTGTTTAGGCCTCATGAACCTGCAGGCACTTGCCCTTGGGTTACGCTGCCAGTCAGAATTCAGAAAAACACAAGTCCAAGGGTTTTTTTTTGGATATTCCAGTGCATTTGTCATGCACTTGTCTCATCACTGGCATGGTTCATAGGAAGAATATGCAGAGTGCATGATGGAGGTCGAGTGAGCTTGAGAGTTTAACCTTGAAAGTCGGGATAGGGTTCAGATTGAGATCCATAGTGGTGTCAATGTAGATTTTCTTTTCTATTCAGCATCAGTTTGCCAGGGACTGTTGGGGAGTATAGCTCGGATTATGCTGAGAGCTAGTGGTGTTATAGCTCTCCCACCAGAATGGAGGCATTTGTTAAATTCAGCATGGAAGCTAGGGTTAGGGTTAGGATTCATGAGAATGCTACTCTCGTTTTGACTATTCCAGTGGATTACGTTTGCCAAACTATAGTGAGGTTGAAGGGCACTGTTAGTATCAGCGTTGCATTAGTTAGTTGTGCAAATACCCTAATATAAGGGTTCTTTTATCAGCCAGAAGTGGGCTCAGGACAAGGACTGGGAGTTGTGACTGTGGGAGGCATACACTTCTGTATTTCACTACAAAATATATGGTAATAGCCACGATTCTCTTTGTTAATCAACAGGTTTTTGAAATGTCCTGTGATTTGGCCTCAGGTACCTAAAGGCTCTTGCCCATGGTTTAGGCTGAAAATCAGAATTCAGAAAAACACAAGTCCAAGTGTTGTACTGGCGATTCCTGAGCATTTGTCATGCAGCTGTCTGGTGAGTGGCACAGATTGGAGGAAGAATATGCAGAGTGTATGATGGAGCTAGAGTGGGTTTGAGAGTGTAATGTTGAAATGCGGGTTAGGGTTCAGATTGAAATTTAGAATGGTGTCACTGAGAACTTTCTTGCGTATTCAGCATCAGTTTCCCAAGGAATGTTGTGGATTATTGCTTGGATTATGCTGAGAGCACGTGGATTTGTACCTCTTCCGCGAAATGGAGGCATTTGTTAAATTCAGCATTGTGGTTAAGGTTAGTGTTAGGATTGGTGAAAATGGTACTGTCATTTTCACTATTCCTCTGGATTGGGCTTCCCAAACTATAGTGAGGATGTATGGGACTTTCAGGATTGGAATTAGCATTACTACGTTGTGCATATACCCTGATATATGGCTTCATATTTCAGGGAGATTGTGCGCTCAAGCCAAGGACTGGGAGTTGTGACTCTGTGGGCATGACACACTTCTGTATTTCACTGCAAAATATGTGGTACTAGCCACCAATCTCTTTCTTGATCAACAGGTTTTGAAATGTCCTAGGTGTTAGGCCTCAGGTACCTGAAGGCTCTTGCCCTTGGGTTAGGCTGCCAGTCAGAATTCAGGAAAACACAAGTCCAAGTGTTGTTTTGGTGATTCCAGTGCATTTGTCATGCAGTTGGGTTGTGAGTGGCACAAATGAGAGGAAGAATATGCAGAGTGTATGATGGATTTAGAGTGGGGTTGAAAGTGTTAGGTTGAAAGGCGGAGTAGGTTTCAGATTGAGATCGAGAATGGGGTCAGTGTGGACTTTCTTACGTAATCAGCATCTGTTTGCCAAAGAATGGTGAGGAGTATAGTTAAGATTATGCTGAGAGCAATGGGTTTGTACCTGTCCCTCCAGAATGGAGCCATTTGCTAAATTCAGCATTGTGCCTAGGGTTAGGTTTAGGATTGTTGAGAACTGCAATGTCTTTTTGACTATTCCTGTGGATTGTGCCTCACAAACTATTGTGAGGATGAAGGGTACTGTCAGGATTGGAGTTAGCATTATTGCATTGTGCATATACCCTAACATAGGGCTTCATGTTTCAGGGAGATTTTGGGCTCAGGCCAAGGACTGGGAGTTGTTACTCTGTTTGAGGACACAATTCTGTATTTCACTGCAAAATATATGGTAATAGCAAAGATCATTTTACTTGATCTACAGGCTTTGAAATGTCCTGTGTGTTAGGCCTTAGGTTCCTCCAGGCTGTTGCCCTTGGGCTAGGCTCTCAGTCAGAATTCAGAATAAACTTGTCCACGTCTTATTTTGGTGATTCCAGTGCATTTGACCTGCAGTTGTATTGTCACTGGCACGTTTCAGAGGAAGAATATGTACAATGTATGTTGGAGGTAGAGTGTGGTTCAGAGTGTAAAGTTGAAAGGCGGGGTTGGGATCAGACTGAGATTGAGAATTGTGTCACTGTGTATTTTCTGGAGTATTCAGCATCAGTTTGTCAAGAATGGTGAGGATATAGCTCGGACAATGCTGAGAGCTAGCGTGGTTTTACCTCTCCCTCCAGAATATAGGTATGTGCTAAATTCAACATTGTGGCTAGGGTTAGGTTTAGGATTCGTGAGAATGGTACTGTCCTTTTGACTATTCCTGTGGATTGGGATTCCCAAAATCTAGTGAGAATGAAGGGTACTGTCAGGATTGGAGCTATCTTTAGTGCGTTGTACTTATACCCTAATATAGCGCTTCATGTTTCAGGGAGATTGCTCTCTCTAGTCAAGGACTGGGAGTTATGACTCTGTGTGAGTGACACACTTCTGTACTTCACTTCAAAATATACGGTAATAACCACTAATCTTTTTCTTGATCAACAGGATTTGAAATGTCCTGTGTGTTAGATGTCAGGTACCTGCAGTCTCTTGTTCTTGGGTTAGTCGGCCAGTCAGAATTCAGAAAAACACAAGTCCACTTGTTCTTTTGGCGATTCCAGTGCATTTCTCATGCAGTTTCATTGTCAGTGGCACAGTTTGGAGGAAGAATATGCAGAATGTATGATGGAGGTAAAGTGGGTTTGAGAGTGTAAGGTTGAAAGGTGGGGTAGTGTTCAGATTGAGGTGGAGCATGGTGTCACTGTGGATTTTCTTGGGTAATCAGCATCAGTATGCCAAGGAATGCTGCGGAATATACTTCAGATTATGCTGAGAGCTAGTGGGGTTGCACCTCTCCCTCCACAATGTAGGGGTTTGCTAAATTCAGCATTGTGGCGTAGGTTAGGGATCGGATTGGTGAGAATGGTACTTTCATTTTGACTATTCCTATTCATTGTCCTTCGCAAACTATACTGAGGTTGAAGGGTACTGTCAGGATTGGAGTTAGCATTATTGTGTTGTGCCTATACATTAATATAGGGCTTCATGTGTCAGGAAGATTGTGGAATCAGGCCAAGCCCTGGGATTTTTGACTCTGTGTGAGTGACACACTTCTGTATTTCACTGCATAATATATGGCAAAAGCCACGATTCTCTTTCTTGATCAACAGGTTTTGAAATGTGCTGTGTGTTATGGCTCAGGTAACTGTAGGCTCTTGCCTTTGGGTTAGGCTGCCAGTTAGAATTCAGAGAAATAGAAGTCCAAGTGTTGTTTTGCCGATTCCAGTGCATCTGTCATGCAATTGTCTTGTCAGTGGCACGGTTCAGCGGAATAATATGCAGAGTGCATGGTAGATGTAGCGTGGGGTTGAGAGTGTTATTTTGAAATTTGTGGTAGGTTTCAGATTGAGTTTGAGAATGGTGACACTGTGGATTTTCTTGCATATTCAGCATCAGTTTGCCAACAAATGGTGAGGAGTACAGCTCAGATTATGCTGAAAGCTAGTGGGTTGTACCCCTCCTGTCCAGAATGGATGACTTTGCTAAATTCTGCCTTGTGGCTAGGTTTCGGGTTAGGATTCCTGCCAATGGTACTGTCATTTTGACTCTTCCTGTGGATTGGGCTTCCCAAATTTTAGTGAGGATAAAGGGTAATGTCAGGAGTGGAGTTAGCATTAGTGTGTTGTGTGTATACTCTATCATATGGATGAAAGTGGCAGGGAGATTGTGGGCTCAGGCCAAGGACTGGGAGTTGTGACTCTGTGGGTGTGACACACTTCTGTATTTCACTGCAAAATATATGGTATTAGCCACGAATCTCTTTGTTGATCAACTGGTTTTTAAATGTCCTGTGTGTTATGGTCAGGTACATGCAGGCTCTTGCTCTTGGGTTAGGCTGCCAGTCAAAATGCAGAAAAACACAACTCCACGTGTTGTTTTGGTGATTCCAGTGCATTTGTCATGCAGTTGTCTTGTTAGTGGCACGGTTTGGAAGAATATGCAGAGTATATGGTGGAGGTAGAGTGGGGTTAAGAGTATAAGTTTTAAGGGCGGGGTAGGGTTCAGATTGAGATTGAGAATGGTGTCACTGTCGATTTTCTTGCCTATTCAGCATCAGTTTGCCAAGGAATGGTGAGGAGTATAGTTCGGATTATGCTGACAGCTAGTGCGGTTGTACCTCTCCCTCCAAAATGGAGGAATTGGCTAAACTCTGCATTGTGGCTAGGGATAGGGTTAGGATTGTTGAGAATGGTAATGTCATTTTGACTATTCTTCTGGATTGTCCTTCCCTACACTATTGAGGACGAAGGGTCTTGTCATGATTGAAGTTCGCATTAGTGCGTTGTGCATATACCCTATCATTGGGCTTCTTGTGTCAGGGTGATTGTCGGCTCAGGCCAAGGACTGGGAGTTGTGTCTCTGTGTTAGTGAAACACTTCTGTATATCATTGCAAAATACACGGTAATAGCCACGATTCTCTTTGTTGATCACCATGTTTTGAAATGTCCTGTGTGTTACGGTCAGGTACGTGCAGCCTCTTGCCCTTGGTTTTGGCTGCCAGTCAGACTGCAGAAAAACACAAGTCCTAGTGTTGTTTTGGGGATTCCTGTGCAATTGTAATGCTATTGGCTTGTCAGTGGCATGGATCGGAGGAAGAATATGCAGAGTGTATGGTGGAGGTAGAGTGGGGTTGAGAGTGTAAATTTCAAGGGCGGGGTAGGGTTCAGATTGAGATCGAGAATGGTGTCACTGTGAATTTTCTTGCCTATTCAGCATCAATTTGCCAGGGGATGCTGAGGAGGATGGCTGGGATTATGCTGAGAGCTAGTGGGGTTGTACCTCTCCCTCCACAATGGAGGGTTTTGCTAAATTCAGCATTGTGGCTTAGGTTAGGCATAGGATTGGTGAGAACGGTACTTTCATTTTGACTCTTCCTGTTCATTGGGCTTCCCAAACTATAGTGAGGTTGAAGGGTACTGTCAGGATTGCAGTTAGCATTACTGCGTTGTGCCTAATATAGGGCTTCATGTGTCAGGGAAGTTATTGGCTCAGGCCAAGTACTGGGATTTGTGACTCTGTGGGCGTGACACACTTCTCTATTTCACTGCAAAATATATGGTAATAGCCAAGATTATCTTACTTGATACACAGGTTTTGAAATATAAAGTGTTTAGCCCTCATGAACCTGCAGGCGCTTGCCCTTGGGTTAGGCTGCCAGTCAGAATTCAGAAAAACACAAGTCCAGGGGTTGTTTTGGCTATTCCAGTGCATTTGTCATGCACCTATCTTGTCAGTGGCACGGTTCAGAGGAAGAATATGCAGAGTGTATGATGGAGCTAGAGTGGGGTTGAGAGGGTAATGTTGAAAGTCGGAGTAGGGTTCAGATGGAGATTTAGAATGGTGTCACTGAGAACTTTCTTGTGTATTCAGCATCAGTTTTCCAAGGAATGTTGTTGATTATAGCTCGGATTATGCTGAGAGCAAATGGTTTTGTACCTCTTCCTCAAAATGTAGGCATTTGTTAAATTCAGCTTTGTGGCTAAGGTTAGTGTTAGGATTGGTGAGAATGGTACTGTCATTTTCACTATTCCTCTTGATTGGGCTTCCCAAACTAAAGTGAGGATGAAGGGTACTTTCAGGATTGGAATTAGCATTAGTGCGTTGTGCATATACCCTGATATATGGCTTCATATGTCAGGGAGATTCTGGGCTCAGGCCAAGGACTGGGAATTGTGACTCTGTGGGCATGACACACTTCTGTATTTCACTGCAAAATATGTGGTACTAGCCACCAATCTCTTTCTTGATCAACAGGTTCTGAAATGTCCTAGGTGTTAGGCCTCAGGTACCTGAAGGCTCTTGCCCTTGGGTTAGCCTGCCTGTCAGAATTCAGGAAAACACAAGTCCACGTGTTGTTTTGGAGATTCCAGTGCATTTATCATGCAGTTGTGTTATGAGTGGCATGGTTCGGAGAAAGAATATACAGAGTGTATGATGGAGTTAGAGTGGGGTTGAGAGTGTAAGGTTGAAAATCGGGTTAGGTTTCAGATTCAGTTCGAGAATGGGGTCAGTGTGGATTTTCTTGCATAATCAGCATCTGTTTGCCAAGGAATGGTGAGGAGTATAGTTCAGATTATGCTGAGAGCTAGTGGGGTTGTACCTGTCCCACCAGATTTGAGCCATTTTCTAAATTCAGCATTGTGGCTAGGGTTAGGGCTAGGATTGTTGAGAATTGCAATGTCTTTTTGCCTATTCCTGTGGATTTTGCCTCCCAAACTATTGTGAGGACGAAAGGTACTGTCAGGATTGGAGTTAGCATTATTGCATTGTGCATATACTCTAACATAGGGCTTCATGTTTCAGGGAGATTTTGGGCTCAGGACAAGGACTGGGAGTTGTTACTCTGTGGGAGGACACACTTCTGTATTTCACTGCAAAATATATGGTAATAGCCAAGATTATCTTACTTGATCTACAGGTTTTGAAATGTCCTGTTTTTAGTACTCAGGTACCTGAAGGCTTTTGCCCTTGGGCTAGGCTGTCAGTCAGAATTCAGAAAAAAACTTGTCCACGTGTTATTTTGGTGATTCCAGTGCATTTGTCCTGCAGTTGTATTGTCAGTGGCACGTTTCGGAGGAAGAATACGTACAATGTATGGTGGAGGTAGAGTGGGGTTCAGAGTGTAAATTTGAAAGGCACGGTTGGGATCAGACTGAGATCGAGAATGGTGTCACTGTGGATTTTCTGGAGTATTCAGCATTAGTTTGTCAAGAATGGTGAGGATATAGCTCAGATTATGCTGAGAGCTACTGTTGTTTTACCTCTCCCTCCAGAATATACGCATGTGCTAAATTCAAAATCGTGGCTAGGGTTAGGTTTAGGATTTGTTAGAATGGTACTGTCCTTTAGACTATTCCTGTGGATTGGACCCCCCACAGTACAGTGAGGATGAAGTGTACTGTCAGGATTGGAGTTATTATTATGGCGTTGTGCCTATACCCTAATATAGCGCTTCATGTTTCAGGGAGATTGCTCTCTCAGACCTAGGACTGGGAGTTATGACTCTGTGGGAGTGACACACTTCTGTATTTCACTGCAAAATATACGGTAATAACCACTAATCTCTTTCTTGATCAACAGGATTTGCAATGTCCTGTGTGTTAGGACTTAGGTACCTGTAGTCTCTTGTTCTTGGGTTAGGCGCCCAGTCAGAATTCAGAAAAACACAAGTCCACTTGTTGTTTTGGCTATTCCAGTGCATTTGTCATGCAGTTTTGTTGTCAGTGGCATTGTTCGGAGGAAGAATATGCAGAGTGTATGATGGAGGTAGAGTGGGTTTGAGAGTGTAACGTTGAAAGGTGGGGTAGGGTTCAAATTGATATGGAGCATGGTGTCACTGTGGATTTTGTTGCGTATTCAGCATCAGTTTGCCAAGGAATTCTGAGGAGTATATTTCGGATTATGCAGAAGCTAGTGGGGTTGTACCTCTCCCTCCCCAAAGGAGGGCTTTGCTAAATCCAGCATTGTGGCTTAGGTTAGGGATCGGATTGTTGAGAGTGGTACTTTCATTTTGACTATTCGTGTTCATTGTGCTTCCCAAACTATAGTGAGGGTTGAAGGGTACTGTCAGGATTGGAGTTAGCGTTATTGTGTTGTGCCTGTACACTAATATAGGGCTTCATGTGTCAGGAAGATTATGGAATCAGGTCAAGGCCTGGGATTTGTGACTCTGTGGGAGTGCTTTCACTGCAAAATATATTTCACTGCAAAATATATGGCAGAAGCCACAATTCTCTTTCTTGATCAACAGGTTTTAAAATGTCCTGTGTGTTACGGCTCAGGCAACTGTAGGCTCTTGACCTTGGGTTAGGCTGCCAGTCAGAATTCAGAGAAATCCAAGTCCAAGAGTTGTTTTCCTGATTCCAGTGCATCTGTCATGCAATTGTCTTGTCAGTGGCACGGTTCAGCGGAAGAATATGCAGAGTGTATGATAGATGTAGCATGGGGTTGAGACTGTAATTTTGAAAGTTGTGGTAGGTTTCAAATTGAAGTCGAGAATGGTGACACTGTGGATTTTCTTGCATATTCAGCATCAGTTTGCCATCGAATGATGAGGAGTATAGCTCAGATTATGCTGAAAGCTAGTGGGTTGTACCCCTCCGTCCAGAATTGAGGCCTTTTCTAAATTCTGCATTGTGGCTAGGTTTCGGGTTAGGATTCGTGACAGTGGTACTGTCATTGTGACTCTTCCTGTGGATTGGGCTTCCCAAACTCTAGTGAGGATGAAAGGTAATGTCAGGAGTGGAGTTTCCATTAGTGCGTTGTGCATATACCCTATCATACGGATGAAAGTGGCAGGCAGATTGTGGGCTCAGGCCAAGTACTGGGAGTTGTGACTCTGTGGGTGTGACACACTTCTGTATTTCACTGCAAAATATATGGTATTAGACACGAATCTCTTTGTTGATCAACTGGATTTGAAATGTCCTGTGTGTTATGGTCAGGTACGTGCAGGCTCTTGCTCTTGGTTTAGGCTGCCAGTCAGAATGCAGAAAAAAACACAAGTCCACGTGTTGTTTTGGCGATTCCAGTTCATTTGTCATGCAGTTGTCTTGTCAGTGGCACGGTTTGGAAGAATATGCAGAGTGTATGATGGAGGTAGAGTGGGGTTGAGACTCTAAGCTTGAAAGTCAGGATAGGATTCAGATTGAGATCCATAATGGTGTCAATGTGGATTTTCTTGCCTCTTCAGCCTCATTTTTCCGGGGAATGGTGAGTAGTATAGCTCTGATTAGGCTGAGAGTTTGTGGAGTTATAGCTCTCCCACCAGAATTGAGGCATTTGCTAAATTAAGCATTGAGGCTAGGGTTAGGGTTAGGATTCTTGAGAATGTTACTGTCATTTTGACTATTCCTGTGGATTATGTTTGCCAAACTATAGTGAGGATGAAGGGTACTGTTAGGATCAGAGTTAGCATTAGTTAGTTGTGCAAATACCCTAATATATTGCTTCTTTTATCAGCGAAAAGTGGGCTCAGGCCAAGGACTGGGAGTTGTGACTGTGGGAGTGACACACTTCTGTATTTCACTTCAAAATATATGGTAATAGCCACGATTCTCTTTGTTGGTCAACAGGTTTTGAAATGTCCTGTGGTTTGTCCACAAGTACCTGAAGGCTCTTGCCCTTGTGTTAGTCTTAAAGTCAGAATTGAGAAAACCACAATCCAAGTGTTGTATTGGTGATTTCTGATCATTTGTCATGCAGCTTTCTTGTCAGTGGCAAGGTTTGGAGGAAGAATATGCAGAGTGTATGATGGAGCTAGAGTAGTGTTGAGAGTGTAAGGTTGAAAGGCAGTGTAGGGTTCAATTGAGATGGAGAATGGTGTCACTGTGGACTTTCTTGCGTATTCAGCATCTGTTTGGCATGGAATGTTGAGGAGTATAGCTCGGATTATGCTGAGAGCTAATGGGTTTGTAAATCTCCTTCAAAACTGAGGCATTTGCTAAATTCAGCATTGTGTCTAGGGTTAGCATTAGGATTGGTGAGAATGGGTCTGTCATGTTCAGTATTCCTCTGGATTGGGCTTCCCAAAGTATAGTGAGGATGAAGGTTTCTGTCAGGGTTGGCGTTAGCATTAGTGTGTTTGTGCGTATACCCTAGTATAGGGCTTCATGTGTCAGCAAAATTGTGGAGTCAAGCCAAGGCCTGGGAATTGTGACTCTGTGGGAGTGACACACTTCTGTATTTCACTGCAAATTATTCTTTCTTGATCAACAGGTTTTGAAATGTCCTTTGTGTTACCTCTCAGGTTCCTGTAGGCTCTTGCCCTTGGGTTAGGTTGCCAGTCAGAATTCAGAGAAATACAAGTCTAAGTGTTGTTTTGCTTATATCAGTGCATTTGTTATGCAATTGTCTTGTCAGTGGCACGGTTCGGGGGAGGAATATGCATAGTGTATGATAGATGTAGGATGGGGTTGAAAGTGTAAGTTTGAAAGTTGTTGTAGGTTTCAGATTTAGGTCAAGAAAGGTGACACTGTGGATTTTCTTGCATATTCAGCATCAGTTTGCCAAGGAATGGTGAGGAGTATAGCTCAGATTATGCTGAGATCTAATGGGGTTGTACCCCTGCGTCCAGAATGGAAGCATTTTCTAAATTCTGCATTGTGGCTGGCCCGCCGTGCTGTGTTTCCAGTGGACTTGGGAACTAGCGGTGGGCGGACAGGATCCAGCAGCTCAGGGCCCCGCCGTGCCATGTTTCCAGCGGACTGAGGAACAAGCGGCGGGCGGACCGGGCCCTGCTGCTCTGGGCCCGCCGTGATGTGTGTCCAGTGGTCTGAGGAACCAGCGGTGTGGGGACCGGACCCAGCAACTGCGGGCCCCACCGTGCCCTGTTTTCTGGCGGACTGAGGGAACATCGCGGGCAGACCGGACCCAGTGGATGCGGCCCCACCATGCCTTTCTTCCGGCTCACTGAGGGAGCAGCACGCAGACCCGGCTGCAGGGTGTGGTCCATTTCCAGTAGACTGAAGGCTGCCCACCAGCCCATTATATCCTGGAGCTGTGCAATGAGGAGTCAGACATAGAGGTAACTCATAAGCTCAAAGTATCTAGTATAGAATCTAACAAAACTTTTTATCTTATTTACTGTGTTTAATACTGATATTGGCATTTATTGTATTATGGTAACAAACATGATGTAATTGTTCAGCTCAAATACCTACCATGATGTGTCAGGAGTGAGAACTCTCAAGGGTTATTACAGATTCAAGGAGGACCCCCCCAGGAAAGTGCTGCTTCCAAAGGGCCCCAGATAATACAAAGAGACCTGCAACAAAAAATTGCCCTGTCATCAGACAAAGAAGAGCATTAAAAACAACGAAAGAGTAGAAATGGGAAAATACACAAAAAACACACACACAAAGATCACCACCACAGGGAAATTCAGAGAAAAGGGAAATAGGGCAAACTGAAACTCAAACACCAGGACTCTTGGAGATGGTAACTAAAGCAGATCTAGTAAAATGGAAAGCAGAACTCATCTCTGAGATCAAAACAGAGATACTGTCCTCAGTGAAAGACTTCATTAAAGAAGAGATCAGTGAGATGATTG
>PVIC010029954.1:0-22207 GCA_004025085.1 Thryonomys swinderianus
AATAATAATTTCAGGTGTTAGGCAACATCCAGTGTGAAGAATGCTGTCTGGTATGCAAACATGATGGGCCTGGGATTTAACATACCTGTGATAGAGATCCCAGTGAAAGAGACCAACTATGGAGACAAAGACCATGTCTGTGTCATCATCTTCCCACAATGGGCTGGGCATATCAACACAAAAGGTAACCTGAAAGCCCAGGCTGGAGAGTTAGATTGCTTGGTTTATAATCCGGCTATTGTAAAGCCATCTTCACCATATTAACCTTCTGAATCTTTGGCTTCCTTATCTATAAGGTGAGAATAAGTGAGATAATAATAGTGCATTTCACTGAGCACTGAGCTGTGCATTAGGATTGTTAGGTCTTCTTCATCAGAGATAATAAATACTAGTAGAATAAATATTCACAATTCTGATACAACATGTCACATACTTTTTTTTTTTTTTTTTTGAGACAGGGTCTCGCTTTGTAGTTCAGGCTGGCTCTAAGCTCACTATGTAGCCTAGGCAAGCCTCGAACTCAGCAATCCTCCTGTCTCTGCCTCCCGAGTGCTGGGATTACAGGCATGAGCCACCACGCCCAGCGACACTTACTTTTTTTTGTCTTCCCCTTCCTTTGCTGCCCCAGTGGCTGGTCAGTTCCCTGAATCTCAATTTCCACATTGCATATCTGAGGATAATTCAGCCAAATGCCTACTTCCCAGGAGGACTGAAAAGATGGATGTTTGTGTTTATAGAGTTGCTCTGAACAACCTGAGGAAAATTGCAAGCGAAAAGTATTGTTTTCATCATGATTATTAATTGATCTTCTAACCACTCATCAGTTGGAATATGAGTGATCCAGGGGCTCCAGGGGAAGATTTATCACTTGCCTCTCTGAACCTAGGGATGTGCCTTTCATTAAATGCAATTATCTCCCGGCAAATGCACACAGCTCCACTCCACTGCCTTTTATTCAATGAAATCATTAAACCTTTTTGCAGTAAGGAGCCGTCAAAAACCACATGATGAAAAATAGCCTTAGATTGGTATTTGGGTTTAATTATACAGTGTCTGCTCCTGAAGAATTTTGACAATTTTCTGTTATCTCTACTCTCTCATTTGTTTGTTTTTTCTTTGACACTCCTCACACTTGTATTTCATGAAGTAGAATACAAATGTTTGAATTTCTCTGTGCCTAGGTAGTAGCCTGCATCTTCCCAGGTGCAGGCAGATTTGAGAAGAAAAGTGGAATAGCCAGGCAGTAGATGGAGTTCCTAAGGTCTGTCTGCCTGAAATACCCACCATAAGAGAGCACCCAAAAGATATTGTTCTTTAGGTCCCAGAGATCACAGTAACACATACCTTACTTTTCTTAAAAGGGTTGTTGGGGCCCTTTATTAGCTAGAAGAGAGCTTAACATACAAAATAGAAGTTCTAATGTTTATAAGGCTTAAAAGAGGCTGGAAGTCTAATTCAGATAAATCAGACAGTGGGGTGGTCCTGCAACCCACTATAAGGTGGGGAGAAGGAGTAAAGGAAGGAAAAAACACCCATGAAATGTAAATATGCCCTCCTGGGCTCTGCCTCTGGCCAACCTTACCACATCTAGTGAGAAGAACAGCTCCATGTGAGCTGTCCATGGCTTGGACTAGGTAGTGTAACCCAGGATGAAGATAACTTTCTGGGACACAAATTCTACTTGGAGGATATATTTTAGGATCTCTTTGAATCCCTATAAATCTGTAGCAAATAGAACTGAACAGATGAGAAAATAGAAAATGGTGGGGTAAGGGAAGAAATAATGAAATATGCTATCTAGAGCCCAGAGATGGAGCACTGTTACTCAATTTCAAGTCCATGGAATATGTTGGGTGTATCTGAAATATTTTCCTGACCTTCCACCATCGCACATGGGCACTGAGGCCAGAGCAGCAAATTGTCTTTGATTCTTGCATCAATGCTGAATGGATGGGAAAGATCCAAAGGCACTTGAACTTAAAGTTCAGTGTCCTTCTTCAGCAGACATCCCCAGAGAGTCACTTTGATATGTAGTCACAAAGAGCACATTAGCAAAGGCCAGTAGAATGTCTTCTGAGTGATTTGGGGTAGGAGACACATTTCATATCACATAAAATATATTGATATATTACTCTTTTTAAAAGAAGCAGGTAATAAAAGAGAGAAGTAGAGACATCAAAGCTGAAGCAGCCCTAAG
This sequence comes from Thryonomys swinderianus, assembly GCA_004025085.1. Taxonomy (NCBI): domain Eukaryota; kingdom Metazoa; phylum Chordata; class Mammalia; order Rodentia; family Thryonomyidae; genus Thryonomys; species Thryonomys swinderianus. The sequence continues at coordinate 2,198 of PVIC010029954.1, forward strand.
TGCATTTTGAAACTGCTTGAGGGAGGGAAGGGGTAGAAACCATATAATTACAGTGAACAGTTCTATTTTGCCAAATACTTGAATGGAAAAAGCATTTTCAAACACCCAGGAACTTTCTTGTCAAAACACTACTTCCCATTTTGCTGGATGGAGAACATTCACATTATGAAGTATATTGGAGGGGAACTTAAAGCAGTCACATCTCTGTATTAATTTAGCTGTCATTAATAGTCAAACAGGGCCTTTAAGCCTAATTTAGATTTTGTGCACAACTGGAAGATGAGGAGACTGAGGTCAAATGACGTCTAGTTCCTTGTGTTCTTTTCATTTGATGATGTGGCTTCTTCAGGTTTTTGTTATTAATGGACTATATTACCTTCCTTATAGCAGTAATTCAAGTATTTTACACTTGTACAAATATTAGAAATCTTTTTTAAATTGAATTCCTTATTGGTACAATTTATATACATCTCAAAATCACATATAACATTGGGGAATTTGTACCAGTATACGACACAAGTTAATTCTCATTTTTACCCATATCCCTACCCACCCACACCTCCTCACCCCCTTTATACATGCTCTTTTATTTTCTTTCTGTATCATATTTATTCCTTCCCCTCATTACATTCCCACACCAAATTTCCTATGGAAATTTCCCACTCTATAAAAGCTGTCATACTTTCTAGAGCTCATTTGCATCTATAGGTGTTCATGCCAAAGAGAAGATCCGGAATTTGTCTATCTGTGATCTATTGATTTCACTTATTAGTATATCCTCCAGGTGTCTCCATTTGCACCTAAATGGATTGATCTTGTCATTCTTTATGACAGAGTAATACTCCATTTTATAAGAAAAACCACATCTTTATCCACTCTCCAGTTGATGGACATCTGGGTTGTTTCCAAGATTGAGCTATCACGAACTGAGCTGCTATGAACAAGGGTGTACATCTGTCTTTCCAATGTGTTTTTTAAAACTCTTTTGGGTATATTCCTAGCAGGGAGATAGCTGGGTCAAATGGGACCCCTAGTCCTAGTTTTCTGAGAAATCTCCACACAGATCTCCGCAATGGTTGCACAAGTCTGCAATCCCACCAACAGTGTAGAAGGGTTCCTTTCTCCCCATAGCCACGCCAGCATTTATTGTTGGTTGATTTTGTGATTGCAGCCATTCTTTGTGGAGTGAGATGAAATCTCAGTGTTGTTTTCATTTGCATCTCTCGAATGACCAGTGATGTTGAACATTTCTTCATATGTTTCTTGGCTGCTTTGACTCCTGCCTCTGAGAAGTGTCTGAAACCTTTTACCCTAAGATCAGGAACGAAACAAGAATGCCCACTGTCACCACTCTTGTTAAATATAGCACTGGAAACATTAGCCATAGCAATCAGGCAGGACAAAAATATAAAAGGAATAAAGATAGGAAAGGAAGAAGTTAAACTGTCATTATTTGCTGATGATATGATACTCTATCTAGAGGATCCTAAAAACTCAAAGAAAAGACTGCTAGACTTAATTTCCAAATTTGGTAGTGTTGTTGGATACAGGGTCAATGCTCAAAAATCAACAGCCTTTGTCTACACAAACAACAGACTCACTGAAAGAGAAATTGGGGAGGCAATCCCTTTCACAGTAGTACCCAGAAAAATGAAATATCTAGGAATCAACCTAACAAAGGAAGTGAAAGACCTCTTTTTGTTTTTTGAGACAGGGTCTCGCTTTGTAGTTCAGGCTGGCCCTGAGCTCACTATGTAGCCCAGGCAAGCCTCGAACTCAGCAATCCTCCTGTCTCTGACTCCCAAGTGCTGGGATTATAGGCATGAGCCACCATGCCTGGCAAAATTTTTATATAGAGAAATCCAAAAAATATTAACCAAAATCTAAACCCATACCACAAAATGAATGAACATACATTACCAATGCTGAACTTTAGTACAGATGCAAGAACACATAAACTTATAAAGATTCAAGGCACTTATCATAAATTTGTGCATCAATTATTCCTTCCTATGTTCTTACTGCAACACTTTAAGAATAGCACTAACTCTTTTATGCCTGTGCCAGGCCTAATCAGACTCTTTCTGTTAATGTGCCCTGATTTATTTTATTGGATTTCCATTGGTTGTTTTGTTTTGTTTTGTTTTGTTTTGTTTTTTTGAGTAGGAAAATTTTATTGAGAGAAAAGCTTCTGCCTAAGAGACACAGAAAGGGAATCCCAGAAAGGTAAACAATCCACGCACCTCACTTTTCAGAAGGCTTTTATGGAGCAAAGCCACTGGGTAGGGCAGGTTTAAGGTGGGACAGAATTATAGTCATCCAGTAGCATTACTGATACAGTCACTTAGTTAATATTGGTACAATGAGAAATCACAAAATGGACAAAACCATGATCAACCAATAAAGTTACAACAAGTGTAGTTGCTTAGGCAATACTGACTAGATGAGGATCCAATGAGAAATCAAGTCATGTAGCAAGGTATAGGGTCTTTAGTCAGAGGACTCTCCTAGGTAGGTCTAGGTCTTAACCCTCCATCTCAGAGAGATCATTCATTGCTGTTTGTCAAGGTCTTCTTGACTGTCCTTCATGTGGGCTTTTTGAGGGCCATCTCTAAACTATCTACCTACCATATGTCTGACTAGCTTTCCTACCTATAACGTTCACCCCTCTGACGAGGTATCCTGCACTGTTGTGAGGGGTTAATTGGCAAAGACCAATCTGACTACTTCAGGCTGGAGAGGGTCATAATTGTAACAGGCAGTCAGGATCATTCCACAAAGGGACTATCTAAAGGCCTGAGATAGACTCTGTGCATTGTCATCTTGGGGAGGCTGGAGGAGACAAAGGCAAAGAGATGATTAAGAGCACATGGTCTAAACAGTAAGGCCAAAAGGATCACTATGAATATAACCAGCAATTGTTTCCACCAGGACGAACCCAGAATTGCCTTCCACAGAGTGGATTAGGAGAAGGTCCACTGTGTTTTAGAATCTGACATAGCATTAACCTGTCATTTGATGTCTTGAAAAGTAGTTGAAATATTAGTGGGTAGATCAGGGATGTATACACAACATTCAGCTTTTATAATTGCACAAGTACCAGGGAGAAACAGTTATTGGGGAAACCATCATTAGTGGAATTCCATTGTTACTTCTTAGTTTCATCTATGTTCCTTCTTACTAACCCAATATATTTGTTTTCTATGATTGATAAATAATTCTGAGATATTTTACTTAACTACAAGTCTTCCTTCAGTGTATTGTTATATATTTATTTCTTGCTTGTTCATTAATTTATTCATTAATAAAATGTTTCTACAGTACTGAGTCTCTAACCTTTTTCTTTCCTTTCCACACTTAGGGCTGAGCAGTTCTTGACTGTGGAAGACTGCATGCATTGTCAAGTATGTAGCAGCATCATTTGTCTTTACCCACTAGGTGCCAGTAGTGCCACTCACTCCAGCTATGACAACCAAAAAAACCATCTCCAGAGATTGTGTAGTATCTCCTGGAGAGGTACAGGTGGTAAAATCATCCCATGTTGAGAATTTCTGCTCATGCCAGTGATTTTTAAAAGCTATGAAGATAGGAGTGAAGATAATTTTGAAACTGTGTGTATAACAGAAAATGTTGACATAAGCAAATCCCCCCGAGTAACTAACCCATGAACTTTGTTCAAGATCAATAATCTATGTAAAATCTGCTGTGTGCTAGGAGAATACTTATAAACCCACACGGCTTTATAGGAATGCAAAAGACATTTGCCACTAAATTCTCCTCAGAAGCCCTTCTCTACGTTTAAGGCACTTTTCTATATTCTTTCACCTGTCAAGCCAATAAATACTTTTTGAGAAACCACTGCCTGCCAGCATGTTATGGTTGTTTTCTCCTCTCATTTGATTAGTTTTTATCCATAACCTTCATCAATAAGCCACTAGGAATTATAGAAAAGTTTTAAAGGCCTCTCACTTATATTACCATTCTGCTCCCTCAAAACTCCCATGATAACTGCCTTAGGTTCACTTCATGTGGAATAAGCAGGAGGTCTAAAAGTTCATGATTCAAATAATAAGAATTTACTAGTGCTTAGTCTTTGAGAGGTAAAAAGAAGCATGCAATGTCTGTTGCTTGCTTGACCATGAAGCATTTTTGAAAGTTGAGACATCTTGTTTCAGGACCACTGTGTTTTCCTAGCAGTTCAAGGTGTACAACAGAGTAACCATCCTGGTGTTTCCCCCAAAGATTCATGGTTGCATATCATTGCAGATCTAATGTGTTAATAACTTTACAAAAAAAACAAAACCAGAATTTTTCCCCCCACCTCATATTCTTTCTTTGTAATTTACAGACTCATCTTGGTCTTATTTTCTGTGATGGATTAGAATGTCTAAATTTCCTTTACCACTTTGTCCTCTTATGGGTATGATCTTCTCTTCAGTCTCTTGGTTTTGTCATGTAGAATGCCATAAAAGTACACCATGTAGCTTCCAAGGTCTCACTGTAGAAGATCTGTAGGAAATTTTTCAAAGTCAGCCACTGTGATGTGAAAATGTCCCAAGTCATTCAGAGGAAAACTGAGGTGCTCTGGTTGACAACTCCAGATGGATCTTCCAACAATGGTAACCTCCACTGACAGCCGTATTGGCAGAGGAACCATTTTAGATCTTGTAGTTGTCCTCCAGCCACAACCAGTTCCAGGTGGAGAACATACAAATTGCCCCCTGCTGAGTGCTGGGGAAATTGAAGTATTAAGGAAATACATGACAGTGTTGTCTTTTGTGGTGTATTGTTATAACTGAGATAACTATAATCACAATATTTTCTTCTGAACTGTCCCACTTTCTGCTTGTTACAGAATCCAGTTCACTCAGTTGGCTCCGAGATAGGGAGTTTAAATTCAGTTTCTCTCCCAGTGTTCTTCACTGGGAATGATTTTTGTTTTGGGGAGAGAAACGAACCAGTTAGTGCTGCCTATTCACCAGTTCACTGTTGTTCCCATCTGAGTCTACATTTGACCTACTAAATAGCTGCTTTAATTAATTACCAAAAATTTGAGTTTTTAAATTAGAGTCAATTTCTTTCTTTCTTTCTTTCTTTCTTTCTTTCTTTCTTTCTTTCTTTCTTTCTTTCTTTCTTTCTTTCTTCCTTTTTTTCTTTCTTCCTTCCTTTCTTTCTTTCTTTCTTTCTTTCTTTCTTTCTTTCTTTCTTTCTTTCTTTCTTTCTTTCTTTCTTTCTTTCTTTCTTTCTTTCTTTCTTTTCTTTCTTTCTGTCAGGGATTGAACTCAGGACCTTGCACTTGAGGGGCAGGTGCTGTCTCACTAAACTAATCAATGTCAAATATGTAGCAGCATCTTAGCCCCAAATTTCAGTGATTTTTAAACATAAAAGACTTCTTTTAAATCACAGAGAGTTATGAGTGTGCAGTAAAGTTAATTGTAAAAGTGGGGAAGGAATATAGACAGTCCTTTTAGGAATTATGATCCTAGCTGGTAGGCATCATGATCAGGAAAAACAACTCAATAGCCACAGTCAACTCCTGTAGAATTCGCTACCAAACTTTCTAAATATTCCCCTTGTAAATCATTTTTAGGGGCCCCCATATCTCTAGTATTCATGAAAGTCCTGTTGAGATGCTGTATTTGCTTTTTTATATGAAATATTTAATGATCCACTTGGGTCTCTCATAGCAGGCTAATTTGTTTCCTCCCTGTTTTATTGGCAGTGCTTTATGGTACAATCATTTATACCCGGTGGTGGACTTCTCAACCCCTACCTCTTTCTATCCACCCACCCAATCCTTTATGATATTCATTTGTCACATACAGTACTGTAGTTCTGTAGAGAAACACAACTGATGTGCCATCAAATTGTTTCTGACAGAGTAGTTTTAAAAGCTTTTAGAGAGGATGTACAGGAGGAAGTTTTGTCTTCATGGAGACAGTGTGGCTCATCTGTCTGTATTAAGTGTCTAACAGTTACACTGAGCAAGAATGACATTTTAAATAAGCATAAGTACTTCTTAACTTTTTAATGTCATTCTGCAAAGACTTGATTTTTTGGGGGGGGCAAGGAGGTTAATGTACACAGCTTGATTTATAATGTAGGCTTTATTTTTTTCCCTTTTCTTACAGTACTAATGTCTGTGTTTCTACTTTCAGTTTAGTTGGAGAAATCTCTTTGTCTTCAAGTGTTTGGAGATTGTTTTTTAAAGAACTTTGCAGATTTCTTTTCACACAGGCTTCAAGCTAGCCAGTCATTTTGGAGGCAGGAAGCTACAGATGTGGCAGCAGCAATGAAGGCTGCTGTTAGAGGAAAGCTGTGAACAGGCTCTTCTTTGGAAACACGGGAAGTGGACTTCAGAGGTCAATAGTCAGGTGGGCAATGGAGTTCCAGAGGACATATGGCCCAAATGCTCATTGTTCTCAGCTGCAGAAAGCTCCTGGGTCAGATGGACTAAAAGAGACAGGCACACTCTTATCAGGTGACCTGCCCATGAGAGAGAGTAGAAGAGTCCCACCACCTCCGTCACTTGTCCCCACTGTGTGCTTTTTTTGTCTTGAAATTTAATTCGGCATTATCATGTGTTTCTAAAGTACTAGGTCAGATCCTTTTTTGTAAGGTTTTAAAAGATGAGTCAGAAATGGATAAAGGTAAATTGTACAGGGTGTAGTTTCTTGTAGGTTCCATGAGAAAAAAATGCTTTCTTCTCAAAATACAGCCCATCTTTTTTTTTCAAATTTGTCATTGGAAAGGTTATCTTCAGAGCAAGAGGGAGGTCTGTGACCTCATTGCCTCCTCTATGCCCACAAGTGACATTGTCTCTGATGATCTTTCTGCTGCTGTGCCTGGCATGGTGTACTCTTCTGTTTGGCGCACTCTTCTCTTTCCCCTATTGATTTCATGAGCACAGTTTATGAAGCTAGAATTTAAAAGAGGAGAAAATAAGTAGAACTCAGAAAAATCTCCCTACTAAAAATCTCTAAATATGCTTTTTCAACCTTATTAGAAGCAACTTGTTGTAAGACTCAAACCTCTGTAAAATTAACTATTCATACTCTCACCAAAAAATTCTGTTCTGATGGTCATGGGCCCACACCTTGTACCCACCTGACAAGGCTCAGCTCAATGGTTACTTGTCCTAGTTTTTCCTTTCTCTGTATCAGGACTTTTCAGCAGCCCCAGACTCTATCATAGTCCATGCATGATGCAGGCAATACCTCTTTAGTACCTATGAGGCACCACTGCTTGTGTGACATGCCTAGATGACTTCAGGCCTGGGGGCACTAATCAAAAACAGTGACTCTAAAACCTTGAGTGGTGACTCATGCCTGTAATCCCAGCACTCGGGAGGCAGAGGCAGAGGCAGAGGCAGAGGCAGAGGCAGAGGCAGAGGCAGAGGCAGAGGCAGAGGTAGAGGCAGGAGGATTGCTGTGAGTTTGAGGCTAGCCTAGGTTACACAGTGATTTCAGGGTTAGCCTGAACTAGAAAGTGAGACCTTTTTTTGAAAAAAAATTAAAAAGAAAACTAAAGAAAGATCAAGAAAAGAAACTTAGCTAATTCTTGTCCAAATCACATTGTTTTTGCATTGACTAAAGATCTTTGCCTCTAGATTCAGTGACAAACCAATTATATTGAACAAGCAATATTAAACATAGATATACACACAATAACACATATAGTGCATTACTTTTCATAAAGTTTATTAAACAGTGGCCCAAGGTATAAATGACTAGTTTCAATTTCAATGTGCAGCCAATATCTTATTTAAACACAAAAACCTATGCCTAGAGCTTGAACACTGTCATGAACACCAGTGGCCTGTGCCCCAAACTATGTCTTCTGTGCTTCTGGTTGGGTTACTAAAGTCATTTCTAGCCACAGTCTAGAGAACTTTCCAAAGATGGCCACACCTACTTTATTCTACCACAAGTGATCTGCTGTGACAATACCTTCCTTTGGCCTCTCTTTCTGTGGTTTGTCACCCAGGCTGAGCTTAGCTTGTTTCTCTCCCTTCTACTCATTTCCTGTCAAGGCTTCAAGGCTCCTCTTCCTGACATCTAAGTTACCTTCCGAACTTCAAGTCCTTTCAGGGATTCTAACTTGAGCTCCTTGGCCATATAGTAACAATCTTATTGCCCCCATTTTCTCTTCAGCCTGAGGACCCAACAGGCTGCCACTTGCTGTTTGATGGTCTCACGTGTTACCACTCAGGTAGTGTGGCTGGATCAGGTATGGTGGCGCAGACCAGCACTTAGAAGCATTTACTATGAGTTCAAGATCAGCCTGGGCTACACAGTGAATTTGAGGTAGAAGATTAGCCTGAACTACACAGTGAGACCCTATACAAAAAGTGGTGGAAACTGAGACTTCTGGGTGCAAATCACTGAGGCCAGGCTAGAAAAAGCCTGCAGTGCCACACCAAAATGTCTGGGATCCTTTAGTCAATGCAGAAACTCTGGGTGTTCAGTTCCTAACTACAACTTTGAGATTTTCATGGGATTTGGAGAAAGGGCTCACAATCTCTTATGGACCATTTGGGGAGAACACATGCAAGGTGTGATCATTGCATTTAAATGAACATTGGTGTTGGTTGAGAACACTGAACACTGTAATTGCCTGCTTAAAGCAGAATGCAACATAGAAACAAGCACTTGTTTTCCCTGTATGACTTCTGAGAATAGATATTTACACTGCCATGGCACATTTTTTATTCAAGTTGGAAAAATATGCCACTCTTTCATTTTCACACAGATCATGGAACCATTTATTCTTTAATGTTTGGGAGGATGCAAGCAGGTAGTCTGCCTGGTGTACCAGGGGATCCAGTCTCCCACTCTGTCTCCTCTGAAAGGCAAAGCTGGAAGCTCAGCCTGCTTCCCACACAGTTTGCTGCTTAGACTCCAGAGAGGGCCATCCGTGGGCAATGTTAAAAAATAAGAGGTGTCATTTCTCTCAGGGCCATTTTATTCTCCCTCCCCTCCCACCCCCATCCCCTTGCTGGGCAGTTTTCTCCTACCCTCTATGCCTTCTGGCTGCCCAGAAGCCGTATATTTTCCTACTAGGTCTACATATATTTTCACTTGCAGCCAACATGCTGTCCCTCTTTCCCTGCAACTGTGATATTGAGAGTTTTGCCCCCACATCTTATCTGTTCGAATTCAAAATGACAAAATCTAGACATATCCAGAAATGAAACTCGGTTTTCCTAAATGTATGAATGTAAGTTTGTCTGAGCTTGCTGGAGAGTCCTGAGTTCACAGTTTTGGACCAGAAGTTCTGGCACTGATGAGACAGCATCACTTCACTTTGAGGCTGTACAAGAAGAGCCACAAAATAGATCATCTGCACCAGCAGGTCACTCTCCAGAGCTCCAGTGGAGGCCAACACATTTCTTCCTGTGTTGTTTTTGGTATTCCCTGATGCTTCTTGTGCATACTGCAGAAATATTTATCTTGGAACACAAAATCTCTGACATTGTCTTACTTCTTGCTTGGTATCACTGTGATCTTAGCTAATGCCATAGTGATAGCTATGATACCACCATGCATGGTATGCACCACCAGCATTGGCTGAATTTCACTAGTGCCTTCATGGCTCTCAGTGGTTCAATTTGTGCACAGTGGCTTGAAAGACCTGGTATTTTGGCACAGGCAACTGTTCTCATGTCTGAGATGTAGCTGGCCCTGCCAGCACTGCCTTCTGTCTTGCCAGCTCCCCTCCTGCTCTTCCGTCTTGTGTTGTGTTTCTGTTATTGTCATGAGGACTGAAGATGCTATTAGCATCACAGTGTCACATCCTCTTGCTCACTCTTTCATTGCTGAAGTACCTTGAGCATGGTTAAGTGCCTGGATGCTGGATCAGATGACATTCTGACCGTGAACATCCTTCCCTGAAAAATGCAGACTCTACAGTTAGGGGAGAGATATACCAGGTGAGCACAATGAAACGTAAAGTGAAGTTGGTCAGAAGAATCAGAGTATATCACCTTTACTTTCTATACTCTAGTTATTAATGTGAATGAAGACTACTTGATATCCAGGATGTCTTTAAAACTACATAGTCCTTAGTCTTTTGTTGAACACCCAAGATCATTGAATGAATGACATAAAGCAGATATAAACATGTGACAGATGCTAACAGAAAATCAAGACTCCCTGAGTTTGTTCTATGGCTTTCCATGTATAAGGCTGTGAAACACAGGCATGGACATGCACTAATGACCTTGTGCATGCAGGGGTGTGTGTGTGTGTGTGTGTGTGTGTGTGTGTGTGAGATATGTTAGTAATACAAGTATTTCAGACCCAGGGCTAGCTCTCATTATAATTACATGAACCCCCAAGCATGTACTCTGATGCAAAACTGTGGGATTCCATAAAAGTTTGATGAAGAAAAGAATGTTTTAAAGTTTTCTGTTCTAAGTACTTTTCATTATTAAAAGCTCCATATCTTTAGCAACAAAGCGTTTAATATTCCACAGCTGTCTACCGAGTCAGCACATCAAAAGTTACGGAAAAGGGACAAGGGAAATCAAAGAAATGCAAATGAATATAATATCACAACCTTGCTTTTATTGTGCTTTTAAAAATAAAATGTAAAGAAAAATTTTCGGACTGACACAGTTCTAATTTTTCTGTTGTGGTTCTCAAAATACTGGTGGGAAGAAAATTAGGAAATTTGTATCCATACTGGCCTCAGCCCAAATCTTAATTACTTTTTCTCTAGAGTTTAGAAATCTCAGGGCATAACTGTTCTGAACTATGTAACAATAAACCAAAATAATTGTATTTACCTTGCTTTTCCTGCACCTTTCCTTTAATATCTATAACCTTATATGTTCTTTACAAATAGCTTTAGAAGTCCCCAGAGGTTCTGTGCTGTTTCTAAAACCAGCCATTTTGATAACTATTTGGGACTTTGACCTTTCTTTCTGCTTTCTCTGATTTTTGTGGTGAAATTTCCAGCAAGATTCATGCTGAATTTAACAGCCAGGGCACTGGCGTCCACTGAAGCATTCCTCAGATGCTTCTGTCCAAGAAGCGTACCACTTACATGCTTCTTTTCCTCTGTGTTGCAACTAGGAGTTGCTGATGCTCAAGGCAAAAGGTGGCATGTCTGTCTGTCAGCATCATCAACAGCTCACTACAGGGCCCATTTCCTTCCAAGGGCTACTTTATGTTCTTGGCCTTTCTCCAAGTTTATCATCCAGCCTTGCCTGTGTGCCATGTGTTTAGTTCTAAAACAAAATGGCCCATCATTTTAATTAGATTAATACAGTCTCTCCTGCAGTGTTACCACCCAGTAATTTCTCATAACCAGACAGCTATGCCGGGCAGTCCTTACAGAAGAGTTCTGGTGGTGCAGGTGCTGGCCTAGCCAGGACAGAAGGATCTGGCCCTTCCTTAGAATAGTAACTACGTTTGCCCTATTCATCACACTAATTTCTCCCTCAGTTGCCTCTCCTCCTTCCTCTTTTCTTGACCTCTATTTCTGTGGATTAACTGATTTGTACAACATGTGCCCAGTGGCTGTACTTTCATACCAAGGGTAAAAGGGACAGGTAAAATTGGGAATATAGAGAAGGATACTACCCTTTCTTCTCTCCCTCTCCCTCTCTCCCTCTCTCCTTCTTTATTTTCTCCCCTCTCCCTCACCCCTGTCCTGTTGGTACTGAAGCTTGAGCCCAGGGTCTTCATATTAAGCTATATCCCTAGCCCTATTAATTTATTTAGACACAGCACCTCACTGAGTTGCCCACACTGAGTTTGAACTTGCAGTCCTCCAGCCTCACCTCCCAAAGTGCTGGCATTGCACTCATGTAGCACCTCACCTGGATTAACTGATTTATTTAAAGCCAGTAGCAGCCACCTCCTTTTTGCATCTGAAAGGACTGAATCATATTGTAGAGTTGGCTAAGGCATAGCATCATTGCATGAAGATGAAGGGCTGTCATATTCAACTGTGCCATATTTTCCTGAAATATAGAAAGTCAGTATAGTACAAGAAGAACAGAAATATCTATCCTCACTCATCACTCACCTCCCAGTCCTATAACCTTGGGTAAGTTACTTACCCATGCTGGAGTTGATGTTCCCCTCCTTTAACATGGAGAAAACATTAGTGGATGTCCTGTAGAATTATTTGAAACATTTAAATAAAGACCTAAAATTGGGCCTGGCACAGTATCTTTGTTCAGTAACTATTAACTATGACTCTGAACTTTGTTGTTATAATTATTGTTGTTTAGTCATTGCCACCCACATTTAGTTCTGCAGTTTATTTGGTTTGCTGATTTTTTTTTTCTTCCTAGAGAAAGTACAGGACTTTTTGGCTGTTAAACATTTTTTTTTTTCTGTTGGTATTTCAGAAGAATATAAAATGGCATATCTGAAGGGCCTCTAGCTATTGGAAAGGTGAATTGCCCGTTGTTTTAATTAGAAGAGATATTTTCAGGTGGCGCCCTGAAGGAAGAACTGATGTTTTTTGAAGAGCTACCGCTAAAGGGAGGACATCATGGTGTAGGTTTCCACTATGCCTGGAGCCACGTTCCAGGAAGAAGCTGAACAAGAAAATATATTCTGAACATTGAATGTGATTATGAGGGGTAGGGAGCTTGAAAATGTGTGACATTAAAGCAACTTTCTAAGGATAGAAAGTTATATTCTTTTAAGCTCCTTTGGTCACTTAAATTGTTTTAGGACTCAGTGGGCATATTGTGCCTGTCAGTAGAGACAAGATTATTTTGGGCAATTAATGTCTACTCCCAGAGGTTTAATAACACGAAGAGTTATTTCTCAGTCTTGAAATATAGAAAGGGGGAGCTCTAGGGCACTGGATCTTGGTCTGTGCCTCATATTAGCCCTGATCTCCATGCAGGTGAACCTCCACTTTACCAGTCACTTTTGAACTTTTTAATTTCCTGGACTACTTCAAATCATTAAAGAGAAAAAAATTACAAGGAAATGTTCTAAAGGCTTTGTATGGGTTATAGCTATAGGTATTGATTTTATTATACTTTAAAACTAATTTTAAATAAATATTGATTCATTTAAAAATAAAGACAGACCTGTCGCATGTTTGTATTAGCAATATTTTGTATAAAATAGCATTTTTTCTGAAGTAGTGAGAACAGTGCCTTTTTTCACATTTCTAAAAGTCATATAATGTGTAACTTCACGAATGACAGCTGGATTCTCCTACCATTGTTGCATTTAATGTATTGCAACTGCTGAGTTTCTTAAATTTGATAGAGAAACCCTGGTGTCTCACATATTTGAAGTTAGGATGGTATGGCTGCACACAGAGGGAAGGAAACTTGTCCTCCCACTCCCTGGTGCCTCATGGTAGAAGAAAAAAATCACTTGCACCCATAATTTATTGACTGCAGCTCACCACATTATCAAGTCAAGTTCAGTTAAGGCTAGAGTGACACTTTTTCTTCTGGGATATTTGACAAGAATTAAAAAATTTTGCCAAAAAGTTATCCAGTTGGTATTATTTCTTGGTGTCCTACTCCATTACTTGTCACTGGCATTTCTCTCTTTAAACAGTGACCCATGGAGGGGAGATTTTAAACTCAATGTAAATGAGCTGAGAAAATGTAATATCAGGGACAGCTGATGCAGACTGGAAAAAAGGTCTGCCTTCATTGCCACTGCATGACAACCTCTTATAATGTGTATATTTGTAATCTACACATCTGATGTAGCTATGCCTTCCTGTGCAGTAAGAATGGCTCTCTTAAAAGAGGTCTCATATTGGATAGATATATCTGTCCTCCCAAATCCAAATCCAAGTTCTGCTAGTCATTCTCTTAATCATATGGACAGCTTCTGCAAAATATTTCTTGACTATCAGAAATGATTTGTCTTGGGCTTCTGGAAGGTTCAGAATCCATGTCTGGCAAGGAGCTTCCTCATAACTCCTGTACTCCCAATGGTCTGGGCACTACTGGCCAAATGGTAGTGTGCATAGGAGTCCCTTGAGTTCTTATAAACACAGGTTAGTATTTAGTAGATGTGGACTGAGACTGAAATCCAGTGCCAAGGTAGTGTGGTGTTACCAATTCTGATACCACAGTGAACTCTAAGACTTTCAACATTATCCCAATGCATAATCTCTGGAAAACCATCTCCCTCTTACACCGGAAGATACGTTAGCTACTCTCCCATCTCCAGCCAGTCATTCAAGATACTGTGAGTTCCCCCTATTACAAACTGTGTTGTCAATACACTTTAAAATGTTCAACAATTTAAGGTGTAAAGAGAATTGTTGCAGATTTTCTGATAGCTGCCTGAAACTAGCTATGATGAATCCTATTTTGTACCTTATAATGCCTTGTCTAACAAATTTGTTCAGAATTTATGATCTTTCTGTTACTTTCATTTATTTATTTGTTTGTTTATTTTTTGAGACAGGGTCTTGCTTTGTAGTTCAGGCTGGCTCTGAGCTCACTATGTACTCCAGGCAAGCCTGAAACTCAGCAGTCCTCCTGTGTCTGCCTCCCGAGTGCAAGTGCTGGGATTACAGGCATGAGCCACCACACCCAGCACTGTGGTATGTGGTATGTGGTATTGATTACTGGTGGGCATGAGTCACCACGCCCAGCATTGTATGTGGTTACCGGGGATTGAACTCAGGACTTTGCGCTTGTGAGGCAGGCGCTGGAACCATTGAACTAACCCTCCGGCCCACATTCATTTATTTTAAATATAAATTAAAATTTCTAAAGTTCAATCTTATCTGTGCTTCAGAGTGACACTTTTTTTTTTTCTGTGTTTGAACTGATGCTTTTTAAAAAAATATTTTTATTTTGTTTCTTTTACCAGGAATTGAACTCATGACCTTGTGCTTGTGAGGAAGGTGCAGGAACCACTGAACTACATCCTTGACTACAAGGTTTTGTTTTGTGTTGTTGAGACAGGATCTTGCTTTGTAGTTCAGGCTCACCCTGAGCTCGCAATGTAGCCCAGGCAAGCCTCAAGCTCACAGTAATCCTCCTGCATCTGCCTCCTGAGTGCTGGGATTACAGGTGTAAACCACCATGCCCAGTACTGTAGTATGTGGTACTGATTGCTGGTGGGTATGAGTCACCATGCCTGGCATTGTGGTATGTGGTTACCAGGGATCGAACTTGGGACTTGCTCTGGCCAGGCAGACACCGGAACCCCTGAGCTAAATTCCCAGCCTTGAGCTGATGCTCTTTATAGCAATTTAAGCTTGAGAGGAGAAGAGAGTAGGATTGGTGCTCACATGAGGCTCACATGAGAAATCACTGGTAGGTGTTGGGTGTCACTAGCATCACTGAGGGATGATTTGTGAACAGCCAACTAGTTGTGCTGTTTCTTTTGGCCACATCCTGCACTCAGTAGCATTCCTCTCCTCTCTCAAATTACAGCCATTTTGGAAATATCAAGGCCCCCAAATTGAATCATGAAGCCCAATGATTCAGCCCATTGAATCCATGAAGAACGGTGTGTTCCTACTTATTCAAAATATAGGATTTAGGAGAAAGGAGAAGAAGGATTGGTGCTTATCTCCTCCATGTGCCTTCTTCTGTCCCCAATTCTTGTTTTCTTCTCATCCATAGGTTTAGTGTATAGACAGCGTTGAGAAATGAAATGTATGGTTTTTCCTTTCCTTTCCTTATTGCAAATTCTCTCAGTCTTTCCAGGTTACTGTCTTGCTTGTGGGAGAAGAAAAGAAAAAAAAGTTCTTTCTTTCTCCATCACAAAAGATAAAGTAAGAATCTGCTTTTAATGAAGGCTGCAATGTTCAGAAATGGCCTTCCCTTTCACACTACTGTGCTAGGTATACTGAGCAAGACAGCAGAGGGATAGTTAGTTAGTGTGAGGGAGATTTCTCTGGCAATTCTCAGAAAGCCACACAAGGAGGGGAGTATCCTATTAGTTTCACAGGATCTTGAACTTCTGCCCTGCAGAACTAGGTTGCTTTATTCTCAACATTGGGCCCTAAAGACAGCTGCAGGATAACTGGAGTAATCCCAAGTGACTACCTACAGGACATGTCCATGTTGCCCTGGGTGTGATCATCAGTCCACTGAAGGACCATGAACATTTTTATTGCTTGTCTGTTTATCAAAACCATGTCAAGTGGAACTTGAAGAAATGAATGGTTTCTGTTTTTCTTAGCTATTCTGGTGCTGTGTATACTGCTGGAATCAGGCCGAGAGAACGTACCTATTCTAATTTGCTAACACCTGCTGTGTCTGAGACTGTCTGAAGCTACTAAAAGGAGAAACACATACATTCACAAAAGCATTGTGCTAATGACTGTGACATTTGCTCTCACTTAACACATTTGTGTCCACACATGCAGGTTTCTGCACTTGGTGCTCTGCACCTCAGTGCTGCACCTGCCTATGGTGATGAGTGGATGAGGTAGAGGCCGAGTTCTCCAGGTTTGGGCTGCCTCCTCAGCTGGAGATCAGCAGCTAGCCCAGCAGAAATTTTAATGGCCTCTTTTACATCCATCAGAATTCAAATTCTCTTATCATCCATATCTTTTCTTTCCTATACTTTGTAAATGGCTAAACCTCTCATGAAGTTGTACATATAAAATTGATCCATCAATCAATTGTGTAAAAAAAAACAGTTTTTTTTTTTTTTTCATTTAAAAACTCACCCTCTGCACTGGGCATCACTTTACTTGTGATGGTTTTGAAAAAAACGTCAGAAATAGTCTCATCTGCATGATTAATTATGAACCAGAGAGGTCATCAGAGAGCAGAGTTGCCCCTGGGTCTGTCCTCCTCCCCTTCTGTACATCAGTCTTCTGGATCAGTGCTTTTCCAACATTTGGACTCAAACCCCATATGCCATGTACTGTCTGAAACCCGGATTTTATTTTCTTATTTTGAGATAATGGTCCATTCATATGAATTCCATGTATAGGAAGATCTATACATTCTTTCTCCACACAGGTTACATTCTTTAAAACTGTAGTACAATACCCTAACCAATACAGTATCACTGATCCAGTAAAGACAAAGATTTTTCTTTCTTTCTTTTATTTTTAAAACATTTTAAGGGACAGTTTCTCACAATGTATTTCAAGCTGCCTTTGAACTCATTAATTACCCCAGGCTGACCCAGAACTCATACCTCTCCTCCTGCCTCAGCCACCTGAGTGTTGAGATGACAGGCAAGCACCACCGACCTGATGAGACACAGATTTTTGTCACTGCAAGTGACACTAGGTCGCTCTTTGTAGCCATGCGCATTTCCTGCCTCCTGTGAGTATCAAGGTCTTGGCCGGCCTTTCTGATGTCACACCCAATGAAGTGTTTGGACACGTTATTATGGCCTCACAGAATGGTAGTCTCTACTATCACCCTTGATCTTTCCTGGTCTAGATAATGCTAGAGGCAGATGTTGTGGGTGGTGGTGGTGATGGTTAAGAGTGGTAGTTGTGTGTGCGTGTATTTGTGTATGTGTGTGCAGCTGCATGTGTGTGTTTATAAGATTTACTTGGCTAAACTGATTGTTATGTAAAAATTGTATGTATTAATTTGCTTTGCTCTTTTTGTTCCTTTGGTTGGAGGGAAAAAAGAAGATTTGGTTTTGTGATACTGCAATTTTATAAGAAATGTATTATTTGATCTTTATCCTTTGCTTCTGGTACTGAGTTTCTAAAATACTTGGAATTTACTGAATAATAGGGATGAGAGGAACATTCTTTGTTATTTTTGAGTCCCTTTCTGCCACACACAGGTACAGAGTCAAGTTTAAGATTAGAGGGTTGGAACTTATGGTTTGCCCTACCCATACACACAGCAGTGAGGTGAGAAGGGTGGGAGACTGATGTAATCATCCAAGGAGAATGATTTAGTTAACTATTCCTATTCTGTGAATCCCCTACCATAATCCCAAGGGAAGATTCCTAAGAGCTTCAAAATAGGAGAATAGTTGGTAATGTTGGGATGGTGTTACAGCTAGAGAGAGTGTTCTACACCCACATGTAGCCTGTTTATTTCTTCTATTCAGCTGCTCCTGAGTTGTGTCCTTTCTGATAAACTGGCAAGATCAGGTAAATATTATTCTGACTTTTAACTATCAAACCAAAGGAAGAGTTTGTGAGAACCTTAGAAGTAAAATCACAACATGAGTCCTGGGATGAACTGATCCCTTCATTTGCTACCTCTGGATAGATAATGATCTCATGAATTATAGAGCATCCAGTCGGCGCCTGAAGAGCTGAATGCCTGGTGTGGAAAACCTATGCATTTGGATTCATAATTAAAGAGCTGTTTGCTTTTCCTTTTATGTGAGACCCCCTGTTTTGTTTTGTTTTGTTTTGTTTTGTTTTGTTTTGTTTTGTTTTGTTTTGTTTTGTTTTGAGACAGGGTCTCGCTTTGTAGTTCAGGCTGGCCCTGAGCTCACTATGTAGCCCAGGCAAGCCTGCACTCAGCAATCCTCCTGCCCCTGCCTCCCGAGTGCTGGGCTTACAGGCGTGAGCCACCATGCCCGGCACTGTGGTATGTGGTATTAAATGCTGGTGGGCGTGAGTCACCACGCCCAGCATTGTATGTTGCTACTGGGATCAAACTCAGGACCTTGCGCTTGCAAGGCAGGCGCTGGAACCACTGAGCTAAATCTCTGGCCTCCAAGGCCCATTTTTTAAAAATCTACGCAATTCATGTATATCAGCATTCAGCTTCTTGATCTTCACGTCTGAATCATGAGACCAAAGGAAAACTCAAGGAACTTACCAATCATTTCACCACCACCTTTTCCAAACAGTCCCCAACTAGTCTCCCCTTTATTTTTTTCAAAGTCCTCTTGCATTGGTTTAATACATAATATTCACAAGTATAGTAGTGAATAAAGGCATAAGGAAAAGTAGATGGGATTTGCTTTCCTGGAATTAAAAAAAATTTTGCCTCACAGATTAAAATATTTATTTTTTTGAGACAGCATTTTGCTATTTAGTCCTTTTTTTTTTTTTTTTTTTTTGAGACAGGGTCTCGCTTTGTAGTTCAGGCTGGTTCTGAGCTCAATATGTAGCGCAGGCAAGCCTCAAACTCAGCAATCCGCCTGTCTCTGCCTCCCGAGTGCTGGGATTACAGGCGTGAGCCACCATGCCCAGCACTAGTCCTGACTATTTTTGAACTTGTTGTGTAGTCCAGGGTGACCTCAAGTTTGTAATTCTCTTGAGTGCTTGATTACAAGCTTGTAAAACTTCAGCAGGGCATTTCTAAGATGTGATCCAAATATATTAATCAAAGTTTAAGTAAATATAGCATACATTGAAAGTTTAAAAGTATAAAACATTATAGTAAGTAAAATAGGTATCATAAATGAAATAAATGTTACTATTTGATCAACAGGTTTTAAAATACACGTTGACTTGCCGGGCATGGTGGCTGACACCTGTAATCCCAGCACTGGGGAGGCAGAGGCAGGAGGATTGCTGAGTTCGAGGCTTGCCCAGGCTACATAGTGAGCTCAGAGCCAGCCTGAACCACAAAGTGAGACCCTGTTTCAAAAAAAAAACAAAGAAAGAAAGAAAGAAAGAAAAATGCATCACACCAACCAATATATGCATAGTCCTAATGGCTTTAACACTTTAAAATTCAGAGAATCACCATGGAATAAGGGGGGTTCCCTGTTTGATAACAGGCTACAGCCTTCAAGAAAATGTAGAATACATAAAAGGAATATACCTTTAGTACTTATTAATGGAAGCTCTGGGAGTTTCATGGAAAGCAATATATTATATTTATTTATTCTGTGCCTAAAGGTATTTCTATTTCCAAGGTTAGGAAGCAACAATTTACATTAGCTAAAAGAGGGCCCTTGCTTTGTAAGGAGGAACACTATCATGAAAGTACACATTATACATTCTTGGGCCATGTAAGAGAGTAAATAAAGGCCATAAAAATATGGAATTTGTTTCTCTCATAACTGCTCTTAAAGGTGGACCTGAAAGATATATACCAAGTTTTAAAGAGCACTGTTCTCAACACTTTACTTAAGCAAAATATCCGTTTAA
>PVIC010029955.1:0-22209 GCA_004025085.1 Thryonomys swinderianus
AAAGAATGAATAAGAAAATCAGTATTTATTTCACTTGCAAACACTGTGTTTAGACATAACCATACACCTACAAAGATAGGCAGGGTGATACTTCCTGCAATGTAACTATATCCACAGATCTATGCATGTATTATTTTCAGAAACTAAAGTCTAAATTTTGTTTGGAATTAACACAGAATGTTTCTCCTAAAAAACAAGAAACAAATCTTACATACACAACCTTAAAACTTTACAATTATTTCATTTATATTTCAAAATACTTTTTATAAATATAATATATGATATCCCACCAAATAGGATAGTGACATTTAGGGAAAATTGTAAATTTATTCTGCATAACGTGATTGACTTAAGTTATCATCTGTATGATTATTAACACAGATAACTATAAATATAATGACAAGTTATGTAAATTTTTAAAAAATCACTAACTAGAAAAAGTTAATCCCGAACTATAGAATAAGAGTTATGTATACTATAGTTCAAAACATATATCTTTACCCACACAAATATATAAATATACAGTTAAATCTGTTGCATATATATATATATATATTACATACACATGCATACCTACATAAATAAAATAACTAAATAATGTTTTACACATAAAGCATAACTGTAGACAGAGAAATGGAATGGAATGGATCAGACAAAGATGAATTTGTCTTTGTACAGGGTGAAAGATAAGGGACCTAGTTTCAATTTTCTACAAGTATATATATATCCAGTTTTTTTAACACCATTTTTGAAAGAGTCTGTATTTGTGTAATGTGTATTTTTAGCTCCTTTTCCCTGAATCAGATGGATGTATTTCAATATGTCATTTGTGGGTCCTCTAATTTGTTCCTTTAGCCTATGTATCTGTTTTTGTGTAAATGTTATGCTGTTTTTGTTACTAGGGCTTTATACTATAACTTAAAATCAGGATTGTGATGACTCTAGCCTTGATCTTATTGCTTGGAATTGCCTTGAACCTTCTGGGTCTTTTGTGTTTCCATGTGAATTTTAAGAAAATTTTTTCTGGATCTAGGAAGAATGTTATTGGTATTTCGATGGAGGTTAAATTTGTAGATCATTTTTGTAGCACGTTATTTTAGCAATGTTAATTCTACCAGACCATGAGCAGGGGAAATCTTTTCATCTTCTAGTGTCTTCTTCAATTTCTTTGATGTAGTGAAATTTTCATTGTGGAGGTGTCGTACTTCTTTGGTTAAACTGACCGTTAGACCTTTTTTCAAGCTACTGTAAACAGAATTTTCTTCTTGATTTCTTTCTTAACTAGTCCAATATTGCTGTATAGAAAATCTACTGAAGGGCTCAGTATTTATCTCACTGGCACTTTGCCTGCAAGATCCTGAGTACAAAAAAAAAGAAACCCTTCATAATGTTCATTTTGTATTCTATCTACAATGTAGCTGAGTTCTGAAAGTCTTTTGATAAAACCACTAGGGCATTCTAAATTTAGGATCACATCACCTGCAAACAAAAATAATTTGACTTCTTTCTTTCCTATTTGTATCCCTTTTATGGCTTTCTCTTGTCTAATTGCTGTAGATAAAATTTGAAGAGCTATATTATATAGGAATGAGGGAACAGATATCCTTGCTCTCTTACTGATTTTAAAGGAAATGCTTTCACATTTTTGCCATTCAAAATGACACCGATTGTGAATTTGCCATTATGGCCTTTACTATATTGAAGAACAATCCTACAATGCTTTGCTTCTTTGGGGCTCTTACCATGAAGGAATGATGAGTTTTGACAAAGGCTTCTTCATGTCAAGTGAGAGACAATCTATGGAGTGAAGGACAATTTTTGTCCATTATTATTTTGACGGAGTATTAACATGTAGAATATATAAAGAACTCAAAAACTTAACCCCAAAATATCAAAGAGCCCAATCAATAAATGGCAAAAGAACTGGACAGGCACTTCTCAAAAAAAAAAACAAAAACAAAAAAACGAGTGCCCAGTAAGTATGTGAAAAATTCCTCAACATCTTTAGCCATTAGAGAAACTAAAATCAAAACTCTTTTAAGATTTCTTGTTCCCTAGGCAGAACGGCTACCATAGAGAATAAAATAGCAATAAATTCTGGTGAGAATTCAGAGGGAAAAGAACATTTCTACATTGCTCTTGAGATTATAAATTAGTACATCTACTATGGAAATCTATATGGAAGTTCCATTAAAAAAGAAACTGGATATCAAATAGCCATTTGGTTCATCTGTACCATTCCTTGGTATATGCCTAAGGAAATGGAGCACAATATACAATAGCCAAGACACAAAACAGCCCTAAATGGCTATCAAAATATGAATGAGAGAGAAAATGTGTTATATATGTGGAGTACCCTTCAGACATAGGAAGAACAAAATTTTGTTATTTTCATTAGAAAAGACTGGTTCTAGAGATCATCATGTTGAGCAAACTAAGCCTAAGAAAGAGAAATACCACATGTTCTTCCCAAAATATGGAATCTAAATAGGATATCAAAAAATTAGAAATTTTACTAGACAAGAGAAAGAAGGAAAATGGTAAGAAAACAAAGTGCAATGGAAGTTAGTAAGGGCATGACTTCGATCAAAATATATTACGCACATTCAAACAAACAAAAAAATGTGACTCTAAGGGGAAGGGCAATGGAGGGAGCTGAGGGGTAGGGAGGGTAAAAGTATGCTATGTGTGTGTGAAAATCTGCCAAAATGAAACCTATTAATCGGTGTAACCAATATACACTAATCAAAAAGTGGCAGAAAGTCCATGCATGTAAAACAGGTAGAAGAGAATGTTGCAGCTATAAACCAAGGAATGATATCAGAATCAAAGATGGAATCATTGAGTAACTCCCATCAGAATCTTCTGAAGGAAACATCCCTGCCTGCTACTTTGATTTTGAAGCTCTGGTCTCCAATACTTTGACAAAAATAAATGCTGTTGCTGTAAGACACCCAATTGTGTGGTCATAGGTTGCACCGGCAAAGAATTACTTGTCCACAGAAGAAAACTTCAGGGAAAAAGAGTCAAAGTACTGTCCCAAGGAGATTAGAGAAAGAATATGAGCCACACCTCTCTCCACAAGTATCTTAAAATCTGGTGAACATAAATAGGCAGCTCTGGCATTGGCTAATTCTTACATTCAAACAAAATTTTCACATGTTACCAAGAGATTTAGTTTACATATCAAAAAAAAAAGCAGAACAGAAAGAGTAAGCCACAGATACTTGAGATCAGACCATGTAGTTTCAGTCTTTCTCTACCACAACTTGCATCATGTGTTTATTTTATTTGTAAGATGAAGATGATAATACATGTAAAAATAAAATAGTAGATATATATGTGCTAAATGTTTAGCAGATATACTAATGTGCTATCAGTTCTACATTTTTATTATTTAAAATATCATTGCCAAAAAACTGTTAATTCTCTAATATTAATTGCACAATGTCACAGATCTTAAGGAACAGATTTTTTAATTGAATTCTTTATTGGTACATTTTATATACATCTGACAATCACACACAACATTAGAGAATTTGTACCAGTATATGACACAAATTAATTCTCATTTTTACCCACCTCCCTACCCACCCACACCTCCCCACCACCTATATACATGCTGTTTTATTTTCTTTCAGAATCATATTTATTCCTTCCCTTCATTACATTCCCACACCAAATTTCCTTTGGAAATTTCCCATTCTACAAAAACTGTCATACTTTCTAGAGCTCATTTACATCTACAGGTGCTCAGATCAAAGAAAAGAGCCGGTATTTGCATATCTGTTAAGGAACAGATTTAATCCAAAAATAAATAAATCGTATCACATTTTTAAAAATAAAAATAAAAGCAAGAATCCAAAAAGGATCTCGAGAGACAATGAAACAAGGCAGAACATAACTCCAGCTCCTCTGCTGATGCAGACAGCTCTCTCTGCTCCACAACGTGCCACCAGCACAGAGAAGAGATTGCAGACGGAAGCTGGGCAGCCAAGAGAAGCGCGCCGTCTTGTCAGATCCAACGTCGCCTCCCTTATGAAAATGGCCTCTCTTCCTCCCCTTGGCCTCTGTAGGAGTAATCGTTGTGAGCTCTGTCATTGAGACACAGTACTTGACATCCACAACTTGAAGAAAGATTTATTTTGACTCGCACCATTTCAGAAGATGCAGTCCATAGTCAGATGGTTCCACAGAGGGAACAGCATGCTGCCATGGGCTAATGCAGAAAAGATTCTTGGTTCCTGGCAGCCAGGGTGCAAGGCAAGGGGCAGGGGCAGAGAAGAAGAGCTGCCAAGAAGCAGCTAGTCAAAGGCCTGGGAGCTCAGTGGTGCACCTTCTTGTTACTGGGCATAATATCTTGGCTACGCACAGCTTCAAGCAGAAGTTCATTTTAGTTTTTAAACAGTTCCGTTCATAGTTGGCTCCAAGGCAGGAAGGGCATGATAGAAGGATCTGTCGAGCAAATGTGCTCATAGTGGCCACCAGGGGGGGATGAAAGCAGTAGCCAGGGGGGAGAGAAAACGTTCCCTGGCATGCCCCATTCACCTGCCTCTTCTGATTGAGCCTTACTTCCTAAAAGCACATCTACCTGTGAATTCACCAGTGGGTTAGTCCACAGGTACATATAGTGTCTCCATGATCCACTCAGCTTCCACACACATGACACTGGAGGGGGAAATTTCAGTTCAAATGTTATAGTCTCCCCTGGAGGGATGAAGATACTAGCGATCTAGACACTGGTGCCCAAGGCGATGGCAGCAAAGGACTGGACCACTTCAAAACAGGTCACTTACTTCTTCTTCCATTTTTATTCCATTTGTGCTGCAAGTGTATTAGTTGGTGCTACACACAGCAGGATGGGGGTTCTCTCCCCTGCTTGCTGGTCCATATAGCAGTCATGCATAGATACAGAACTGTGTTTATTAATCTGAAAGGTATAACTCCAGCCATTAAACTTGATGTATCATGATTAATGATCACAATCTACTCCTTGTCTGCTTGACAACGAGGACCGTCTCCTCAAGCTTTATTTAATCACCAACTACAATAGCAAGTTCATAATTACACATAACATGATACAACTATCCTGCACACAGACAGGCACACACTAATTCCCTCCTCGGAAGAAAAGCCAAGTGATTCCTATCCTTCTGAAATTCCATAACACAAATATTATAATGTGGAATCCACAATACTTAAGTACAGATATTAATCAATATTATGGTACAAAGAAAGAAAACAAAAATATATGCTTAACATATGCATATGTATACAAACATATTAAGAAAACTGAAAAGAAATACTCATGAAAATTATAATCTTCATCTCTGTAATTGTCACACAGTGGCATCTGATATTTATAACTACCTTCTACTATCCATTTGTATTCTCTTGACCTTAATAAAGCACCTAGCAAATCTGTTGTTGTTGTTGTTGTTGTTGTTTTTACCTGGTGAGGTAAAATATATCTTCATTTCTGGGCCATTTGTCCTCCTGCCTGATGGGGTGGCTGTAGTTTTCCATTGACCTTAATAACAAGGCATACTAGTATTAGGAGGTCCCCTGAAAGATCTTGCCTTCGTGGACTTCCTAACCTCCATTGCAGAGTAGCACTTCAGTTACTCTGTGGAACTGTTATGGCTTCACCATTTTCCTTCTGAATTGCATGGAACTGGATCTTCTCTTTCCTTTTTTGGTAAGGTTAGTTAAAGATTTGTCAATTTTGTTTATTCTTTCAAAGAATCAACTCTTCAGTTCATTGACTTTTTGTATCATTCTCTTAGTCTCCACTGTATTACATTTTGCTCAGATCCTTATAATTTTCCCCCTTATATGAGCTTTGAGTTTGTCTTGCTCTTCTTTTTCTAGGAGCTTGAGGTTCATCTTTAGAGGGATTTTGTTGGTTGGTTGGTCGGTTTGGTGTTTTGTTTCATTTTGGGTATTTTTTTTTTTAGTTCACTCTATTTTCCTAGTATGAGCATTCACTGCTATGAATTTTCCTCATAGCACTGCTTTCATTGCGTTCCATAGATTCCTGTATGCTGTACTGGCATTATCATTTAAATGTAGAAACTAATTTCTTCCATGACTCACTGATTATTCGGAAGTGTTATTAAATTTCCATAATTTATTTTGCATTTGTTTAAACATGCTCTATGAACTAACATGTGCTCTATTTTGGAGAATGGCCCATGTGCAGTTTAGAAAAATATGATGATTTTTGCGAGGTGGAAACTAAGAAAACATTTCCTATTTTCTTAAAAGAGCCTAGTTGGCTCTTTTCTTATTATTGTCTTGTAAAATTTTATCCCCTGCCACCTAATTTTTTGCCTTGCCTAATGATCCCATTCTGTTAGTCCTCATAGAGTTGTGACCCTCACTGTCTGTTTCTAGGATATTGTTTAGAATTTTTGGTAACACGGATTTAGTATTCATGAAATTTCTTGGGTGTTCTTTGTTGTGGAAGTATTTTATTTCCCCATCAAGTTTGAAAGGTAGTTGTGCAGGATACATCAATGTAGGTTGGAGATTGTTTTCTTTTAGGGCTTGAAATACATCTCTGGGTCTTTCACTTGAGTGATGGTTTGTCTTGAAAAGTCTGCTGTGATTCTGATGAGCTATCCTTTGTATGTGATTTGCTTCTTTTCTCTGTTTTCAGTATTTTGTCATTCTCTTGGGATTCTGTTATTTTGACTATTATATGCCTATGTGTGGATTTATTTTTTGATCATGGGAAGTTGGTGTCCTGTATGCCTCACTTATTTGCATGTCAAATTCTTTTCTTCTACTTGGGAAGTTTTCTGCCATTACATCTGTGAATGGTATGTATATATTTGCACTAACTTCTGTTGCTTCATTGACTCTGATGAGTCTTATGTTTTTCTAATTTGCACCATCTAGCAGCTGTTGAGTTCATTTTTTCATGTTCCTTACTATTTTTAACAAATCTTTCCTTTCCTGGACACTAACTACAATCCTGTCTTCTCTGTCTGAATTTTTTTTCTTTGGATTAACTAGCTGACTGTGTAAGCTTTCAATGGAGCTTTTGATCTCTTCAGTTTCCTTTTGAATCTGTTTATTGGATCCCACTTATTTTCTATGCTAGGATTCCATTATGTTCCTGAGGTCCTCTTTTTTATCTGTGTCTTTCACCATGATCATCACTGCTGCTGTTACCTAAGAGATTACTTCTGATTTCATTTTTTTAGATCCTCTTCCGTTGCCAGTTCAGGGAGTTCAGGAGTTGTGTTTAATCACCAATTTTATTTATTTTGTGTTCACTTAGGGATGAATGGTCATTTTTTTTTCATATTTCTTAAAATTGTTTAGAAGTAAACTTTTCTAATGTGGCACATTCATAAAATTTATATTCATGACTTTGTGATTACCTTGTAATGACCTTTTCTGATTTTCCTAAACATCTTCTTTTACCCCTGTAGTGTATATAAGGTAACAGAACTCATTCACTGAAACAAAGAATGTTTCACCACATAAAAAGTTTGCATTACCTGATAAATATCCCAGTAGCAATACAGTTTTTATAGAAGTTTAATTTCTTTTGAGTGTCAACCAGAATGCAGTGAAGTGCTAACATTAAAGGAGGCTTTCGATAAGTTGTTTGAAGCAGTTTTTAAAAAATGTAATGTAGTCTAAATTCATTTTTATTAAACATTCATAAAAATGTGGAAGAGCTCAAACTTTCTTATATAAAGCAAGATTTAAGTAATTTTGAAGTGATGTTTAAAAGTAGGAATTCAATAAGTTGTAATTTAGTAGCGAATTTTGAGTAAATTCTAATTTTTCCACTATGAAATAATTCTACAGTTCTACTCATAATCTTTTACAGGTGATCCTCAAGTTATGACTGACCTGACATATGAACAACTTGGGTTATGACTGGAGTTATAGTTTTAATTTATGACTAGTCTTGAGTTATAACCCAAATACTTGTGCTTCCAGATGGTCTCAGATACAGATTTAACCCTATCAGCGCTGTGGAAGGAACGTTACAGAATCATTTCCTGTGTGGAGTTAACTGAGAAATCCCAGGCCACTGTCTCTCTACCAACACTGAAATCTGCCTTTATACAGGAGAGGGACTTTGAAGGCTGTGTAGATGCAGAGCCGAGCCTTCAATTGCTGCTGATTTATAGCCAGCATTCACAGGAATGAAGAAGAAATTCAGGCTAAGGAGAGATCCTTCTGAATGTGTATTTCATGTCTATACATCAGTATTTGAGAAAGTAAAGTGCGACAGAAACACTTTCATCACATGAATATTTTATACATCAATTATACATCAGCACAATAAACATGAAATTCTAAATTTACTATTGGTCATGGGGAAACAAAATAGCCAAGTCTTTGTATCCTAAATTGCTCCTCAATTTTATTTTGTATGTGTCTGTTCATTCATTTTAACTCCTTATAATAAAATATAATCTAACTTCAATAATCCCCAGAACCACAGATTCTCCCATACTCTAAACTTCACCTGTGACAAAAGAGCAATTCAACAGATTTTATTCTCATGTCATCATGAGTCCCCTAGGTAAATGCTGAGTTTGGAAAAATGGTAAAAATCCAGTGTTCAGTGAGTAATCCAACCGAATATAACAGCTAGATATGGAGTTTTAATCATTATGCTACATCTTGTAAAAAGGTCCAAAGTCATTGGGAAATTTTGGATTTTTTTCCTCACTTAAATGCCACATGAGGAGGTGAACACCTACAAAAGCCATTCAACCTAGGTCTTATTAATCAACATTTACTGCCTGCCCTGAGAAGTGAGTCCTAGTTTTCAGAAACAAATGATAAGTAAATTTCAGAACAGTGTTTTATTGTTTGGTTGGGCTTCCAAATGTAGAATGGAAATTAAACAAAATGGATATAAAGGCTACAAAGGTCCAATAGAGGATCTGAATCTTTTGCACAAATTACCATTAGGCTTTTTTTTCTCACAGACAGCTTTCTTTTGATCTCTGCCAATGGGCAGTGCTCCTGTGGCTCTCATTATGAACCAGCCAATTTGGAACTCCAATGGCTTTAGTGTTTCTTTAAGTGCATAAGAGTTTGATTCCATTACAGGTAAATAAAATAAAGCATTCAGGTTGTTTTGATAATGGACACTCATGGTTTTTCAGTATTTGTATCTTGCATTGTAAAAACTTTAGACAAGATTATCAACACATGCATATCAATTCACCAATAAAAGATCCACTGGCATGTAAAGTAATATGAGATTTATTTGTCATTATTAAGTACCTAAAATGCACCACCAGAATAATACTTATATTTCACTACAGAATTAGCTACTTAATTATTATGAGTTGATTACTTACACCAACCAAATATTGTGAAAGTGGAATATCTAGTGTAATCATCAGCACGATTGTATGGATTCATTACTCTCAAGCAACCACCTCTGGGCCACACTTCACCAATGTAGTTTAAGGCAGTAAAGCAGAATAACAAATGTAGCTACTGTTCTGCAATTTTTTTTCATGTTCTCTTTCTATCTCCTGGTTTTACTTACCATCTAATTTTCAGGTCTTGTCTTTTAACAAAAATTAGCTAATAGACATGAGAAATTAGAAAATCATAAACTGAGAGATCTACTCTTTGATCCCCATGCTTGCATCTAATCCCCCTAGACATACTGTTTACAAGTTCTAGATCTCAATACAGGTAAATGCTTCCTCTTCAGAGCAACCTCAAATATCTGTGGTAGCCTGGAATTACATTATTTCATTGTGCTCAGAGACATACTCATTTAAAATGTTCTCAAAATTTCAAACTGAGATGCTCATTTGGGCCAGGAAGTTAATTTCAGAAAGTAAGAAAATTTAGGGACAGACTATCATAAGCTGGAAAAAAAAATACGATTTGCACCTCTAAAAGTAGCGACCACTAATCATCAGGGTGGCATGGATCCCGGAGTACTCAGATCATTAGAATTTTCCAAGATAATTTTGAATTCTTCTGAGGAAATCTCATAGTTTTTAAGTGCTGAGGTGAATTGAATCATAACAAAAAGCAGATGCTGCGCGTTGGCATTGTGGGCAGGAGGGTACCAAGTGCAAGCCCAGTGTGAGAAATTTAGAAACTTAGTGAAATCCTGTGTCCAAATAAAAGCCTGGAGATATAACTCGATGTGAAGGTACTAAATTCAACCCCGGTACTGTAATAAGAAGAAGGGCAAAAAGAAGGAGAAGAAGATGCAACTCAAATAAATATATCTGCCACTTGCATGAGTTAGGTTTACATCTTAATTAAATCAATGTCCTAAAATCTCAATAAGATTATATTTAACCCCGGACTGTCATTGTATACTTTTCTTGTTTGTATTTTGCATCCTTTTAGAAAACAATATCAATTTTATTTCTTTCACAGTATTTTATATTTTCTAGATATTTCTATTATTTAACTTATTATTAACCACAGAGGAATTGGGATTAAGGAAAAGGATTATGGTAGGAAATGTTCCAATATCCTCAATAGAGTGTTTAAATGTTTTTCCCTGGATTACTTTCTATTATCCAAGGTTAATTTTAACCATGACTGTAAGCAAACTCATGAAGAAAATGTATATTTCTAGTAGATCATATTAATTAAGCAAAACTAATGATTTGTATTTTGTTCTTATGGCAAGACTGCAATTTGAAATGCCCAAGAGATGGGTAGGGAAACCTGAATTCTTGTTCCTACTAACACTCAATACCAATATATGGGTATCTGCAAATCTAATTAATATGTTCAATATACAAGTCAGCAAGGTAGCAATGCATGTTCCTGAGAACCCCTCTCTACTGTCTGAGAATACAGCAGTGTCTCAGCCACTTTCTTCATCACTAAGACAAAATACTTCACACCCAGAGTTAGAGGAGGAAAGGGTTATTTGCCTCACAGTTTGTAGAGATTCTACTCTGTAGTCAGCTGACTCCAAGGCAGAGTGGCACAACAGAGGGGAAGCGGTCCATGACACGGCAGGGGAAGCAACTTCTTTCTGTCCTTTGTATTCCATCCAGGCTGCCTCTCTTTTGGGTGGTGCTGCCCACACTCAGGATGGACCATCCTTAATCCCAGCATCAGACATCTTGGTCCAGCCACCTTTGAAACACCCCCATATGATGACACGAGGCTTTGGAAGACATCTAGATGCAAGCCATAAGAAGCAGAAAGAGATACAGAGTCCTTCAAAAAATGCTCAGAAAATTGGTTATAAAGAATAAAGATTTTTTTCCCCTATTTTTCACTATAAGGAGGGTGGAGGCATCACAATGGAAGAATCCATAATTAATGTGATTGCTCTCTAACACAAATAATTAACATAAGGAAAACTTTGTGTGGTTCTCTTTGGTGGAGGGAAACATGGCTACGACAAAGAACCAAGAGACACAGGGGCTGAAATTATCCACCACTCAAGAGACAAGGGATTGTGCTTTTGTGAGACCACTGCCTATATAACTGAGAAAGCATACATCCTCGTGTCATATCTGACAAACTATTAAAATTGTATAACCTCTGATATATGAGAATAGAAAATTATAGGTTGCATATTTTCAACAAACATAGATGTAAATATTGATGACTATTTTTAAGAAATTTAACTCAAAGATCAATATGATTAAACATTTGGTAATAGAAATATAAAATTTGTTTAACACTGTAAGACCAATGTAATTGCTCATTTTAATAAAGGAAACAGAAAAATAAACAACATATCAATAGATTCAGAAAAATTGTAAAGCTAACGCTATGTTGTTAAGAATTTTCCGCAAGGTAGGAAAAGGGCTTTTTTACTTTACAAAAATCATTTAATTACAATTGAACACTTACAATTATTATCACTAAATTTGATAAAGAAAACATCTAAATATTCATCCAGGGGGAATGGGTAAGTAATTTATGATGTACTCAACCAAGCAACTAGTCCAATGTGCACACATAAAAATTAGAAAATAAAGAGGCTATGATGCAGAGTAATTTACAACATATATTGAAAAGTGAAAATACAAGATGCTACACCCCCAAAAAGAAAAAAGCACGACGATCCTGTGAGTGTGAATTGGGCATAAGGACTTGCTTCCAAAAACAGACTTTAGAAAAGGGAAAAAAAAGTAATTTTGCTGTGGGGAGGCTGGCAAGTACCCCCCCCACCATCTGACCCAGGTTACTGTCACTCGTGATGACATATTTGTGGCACATACCCATCAGGAAGGCCCATCACCTATGTGGAATTCTTTCCGAAAGCGCACAGCCCTGTGTAAACCTCAGGTAGAGGTCAGACAAACACAAGTTTATAAGACTATTATAAAGTAGTACTTTTAAAAATCTTAAAATGACTGACCATCTTTAAAATATTAAGCTCACAAAAAGGAAAAACAAAACTTTCACTGACCAAAGGTGATTAAGGAGACACAATGATTAAGTCCAATGTGAAATCCTTTTTAGGATTCTGGAAAAAAAAAAATGATGTTTGCAGAAGAACTTGTGAAATCCAGATATCACTAGGACTAGTTAACAGTAATAGTAATTTATAAAGGTTAGTTTGGGGGATTTGACAATTGTACAGTGGCGATACAAGACATAACTTTAAAAGAAACATTGTGAGTGGTTTAGAAGTTTCTATATCTTCACAATTCTTCTGTAAATCTAATATTACTTCAAAAATTTATATTGGGTCCAGGGATTTAGCTCAAGTGGTACCACACCTTCTTTGGAAGCACAAGGGCCTGAGTTTGATCTCTGATATGGAAATTTTTTAATTTAAATTTTAAAAGAAAAATTGAAGGGTATATGTAATATAATATCCACTGTGAAAAATTAAAAATAAGAACACAAATAATTTTTCCTATTTTTAAAAAAAGAAATGTAAGAAAAACTGGCACCTGCTCATAGTACTGTCATCTAGAAAGTAGATCAAGAAGAGTGGATGGGGTTTCCAGAGGAGCAAGAGTTCCTTGCGAACATCACACAGGATCCATATACATTTTAAATTATTTTAAATATTTAAGTAAAAATGATAAGGAGGAAAAATATTAAATGCACACAGGAATAAATGAATTTAAAGGCCTTGTTGAAATTGTTTTTACTACATCTTGAGTAAACGGAAGAATATAGTCACTGAGACATACTGCAGGACAACCAACCTCGGTTCCTTCATAGATTCAAAAAGGGGAAGGCTAGAGACTAGGAAAAATAGAACTGTTCTAGATACATCATGGGACACACGCCAATCAATTTCAATGCACAAGTCTTGACTGAATTCTCTCAAAACAAAGCATTATGGGAAAGCAGAGGAATTTAGTATGTAGTTGAACTTCATGGCCTTATGAAAATACTGGGATGTCCTTGAGTGTGATGACAGTGCTGTGTCTTTTGGAGAATGCCCTTATTTCTATCAGTAGCATACTGAAATTTCTAGGAAGGAGATGTTAGATGGCTCAAACATATTTCAGATGATTTTAGAGAAGAAAAGTATATTTCTACTTCCAAAGAGAGATGGAGTAAACTGGGCATGTACTTTACAGTGGATAAACCTAGGTAAGAGATATACTGATACTCACTGTATTAAAAGTAGATTTTAAAGAGTCATTTTACTTTTCCTTTTGATAAACAATCTACATCAAGGTGGGAGTAATTTTTTTCATCTATCTTCTTCAGTGTATTTAAGGTTACTGGCCTGTTGATATTTTTGTTTGATTGTTTGTTGGCAGTACCAGGGATTGAACTTGGGACCTTGTACTTACCAGGCAGGTCCTGTGCCATGAGCTACATACTGGCCCCGCTGATCTGTTCTTATTTTATTTTTTGGGAGACAGGGTCTCACTTTGTAGTTCAGGATGCCCCTGAGCTCACTATGTAGCGCAGGCAAGCCTCCAACTCAGCAATCCTCCTGCCTCTGCCTCCCGAGTGCTGGGATTACAGGCATGAGCCACCACGCCTGGCATTATGGTATGTGGTATTGATTGCTGGTGGGTGTGAGTCACCACATCCAGCATTATATGTGGTTACTGGGGATCAAACTCAGGACCTTGCGCTTGAGAGGCAGATGCTGGAACCACTGAGCTAAATCTCCTGCTCTGGTCTGTTTATTCTTAAAAATTTATCAGAGTAATTTCTCTAACTTTTATTCCTGGAAGATCATGCACACCACTTATGTTTTCAAATTTGAGGGTCCTTCATGTGTTAAAAAGGACATATATAGTGTTTTATAAGTTATGAGCATCTTACCTGGAGAAAGTTTCAGTTGCTTTCACATTCAAGTTATTTGATTCCTTTATTCCTTTGTTTTTGATAAACAGATATCTAGACTAACTACAGAAATAGCCTCAAGCACTACAGGCCAACTCACTCGACACTTGCAGACTGATAACTTGCTAAATGCCCACTAGATTTGAAGATACCAGAACTAGTTTGGAAAAACTGTCCATACTACTTCTGTTTGATATTAAGAAAAGTGGAGTGCAATATCATTAACTATCCAGAGTTCTGATATGCACTTATGATGTTAACTTTTGTCTTCTAATGCATTCTTCTCTCTTATTTTTGAAAATGGAATACAGAAAACCACAGTCACACAAATTGGTCCCAGGCCAGTGATACTGCTGGGGTACCTGGCAGAATCAAAGGCCAAACACACAGCAGGGAAAGATTTCCTCAAGTGCAAGATGTTTTCCTAAGTACGGCATGGCATTTGGGGAAAATTTTTCTAATCGCGGCTCTTTTTTCCCCTCTAAATCCATTTTCTATAATGTAAATACCAGACTTGCTATGTGTATTACAAAAAAAATTAACAAAAACATTTTAAGCTTCTCAGGTTTAAACTACTAAAAACTAAAACCTGGAAATATACAGTATTTACCTAATATGTACTTTGAGGTTAACTTGTACCTCCATTGATGATATAAAATGAATACATTTCCCAAATTTTAATCTCCCAAATATGACTCCCTAAATAAAATCTTAAAATTGTTTGAGAATGTAGATATGTGAAATATTTACAAGGATTTTTTTTTGTTGCTGTCTTTTTTTTTTTTTTAGACAGGGTCTCCCTTTGTAGTTCAGGCTGGCTCTGAGCTCACTATGGAGCCCAGGCAAGCCTCGAACTCAACAATCCTCCTGTCTCTGCCTCCCGAGTGCTGGGATTACAGATGTGAACCACCACGCCCGGTTGTTGCGGTGTCTTTCTAAAACTTTTAGTAGGAGAGTATGATAATTTAATGAATTTTTGTGTTAGTACATGTTTGTAGCACACAACATTTACATATCTTTAACTCTTCCACATAGCTGTGTACATAGGGAATTGCCAGGACGTGTAGAAGAGGATAGCTGGAGGGAAAGTAACCTTTTCAGTAAATGGCATTGGGAGAACAGGCTATAAACACACAAAAGATTGAGTCTCCACCCATATTTTCACCACGTACTAAACTAGAAAGAAATGACTCAAAGAACCAAATGTAAAAACAGAAACACTTGAGCCATTGGAGAAGAAAATAGGTAGAACTCTTGACACCACAGGTATGAACAAGGGCTTGCTAAACAGAACCCTAGTTGCACAGGAGATAGTACTGAGAGTCAACAAGTGAGATCAGATCAAGTTCTGCATGTCAAGGGAAACTACTAGTGGAATAAAAAGCTACAAAACAGCTGGGTTGCCAATTATACCTCAGAGAGGGGACCCATATCTAAAATATACAAAGAGCTCAGGAAAGTGGACTTCATCATAAAATGAGCAACACAAATGAATAGATATTTCTCTGAAGAAGTACAGATGGTCACTAAATGTGTGTATAAATGCTCAGCATCACTGGAAATTAGAGAAACACATTAAAATGTTGAGATTCCATTTTACCCCCTAAAACAAGAAATCAAATAATATCCAAGACTGAGCAGTATGGGAGGCTGGGGGGACTCCTCCTAAGAGAGTTGATGAGAATGTAAGCTAGTACAACCACTGCGAAAATCACTATGGATAGTCTTCAAAAAAAGTGAAGCTAGGAGATTTCTCAGAAAACTAGGACTAGGGGTTCCATTCAACCCGGCCATCCCCCTGCTAGGAATATACCCATAAGAACTTAGAAAATCACAGTGGAAAGACAGATGTACACCCTTGTTCATAGCAGCTCAGTTCGTGATAGCTCAATCTTGGAAACAACCCAAATGCCCATCAACTGGAGACTGGATAAAGAAGAGGTGGGTTTTTTTTTTAATAAATGGAGTACTATTCTGCCATAAAGAATGACAAGATTGATTCATTTATGTGCAAATGGATGCACCTGGAGGACACGCTAAGGAATGAAATCAAAAGAGCACAGATAGGCAAATACCGGATCTTCTTGTTGATATAAGCACTGGTAGATGCAAATGAGCTCTAGTAGTATGACAATCTTTTTAGAATGGGAAATTTCCAAAGGAAATTTGGTGTGGGGATGTAATGAGGGGAAGGAATAAATATGATTCTGAAAGAAAATAAAAGAGCATGTATATAGGGGGTGGGGCGGTGTGGGTGGGGATATGGGTAAAAATGAGAATTGGCTGTATCATATATTGGTACAAATTCCCCAGTGTTATGTGTGATTGTGAGATGTATGCAAATTTACCAATAAAGAATGCAATTTAAAAAAGTGAAGCTAGAAATCCCATTTGACCTAGCTAAACTCCTCCTACGTACCTTCCTAAAATAGTCCAGTTAAGTACAAAGGTGAAAAGGAACACAAAAATACTATGCTGGGGCATGTCCTTTCTAAGTTAAAATTCTAATTCTATCACTCTGTTGCTGTGTAGAGCAGGGAATATTCCCTTTTCTCACTTTCAGAATTGAAGATTAATTATCCACCACAGAGGGTGGTAACTTAAATTGGTAATTTAAATAAATTTAAAGTGAGAAATGAAGTGAATTAAATAAAATACAAGTCAGTGCTGGATAAAATATAACAAATACATTTTTAAACTTCCCAGAAGAAAAAGAAAAAAATTCCAAAAGACAAAAAATGCTGAGATAATGAAACCAAAGCAATAATGTCTAGTTTGATCCTAAGGTAGCTCTTGAGAATCAAAATGTGCTCATCAGAGTCTGTCTATGGTAAGGGTTCAAACTGTACCAGCCATGCATGGAATGTTCATGAACTCTTAGTGTTATGGGTAGGTAAGCAAGTTAGATAGACATCTTGCAGACAGATAGGCTGACCCTGAAAAGCTCACTTGGAAAGAGCCAACAATCAAAGAGACCTCTAGTAAAGGTTAGTGATGCAGGAGGAGAAAACTACCCCATCCACGTAGGATAAACATCAGGGGCTGATATTCTAAGTATGCACCGGCCTCTCAGGGTGAAGGGCCGGGACTTTGATCATCTCTCCTGGAAAAGACCCCAGATTAAAAATTTTTGTATGCTTTTTACATGGCTTATTCTCATTGGATCCTCATTTAATCAGCATTACCTAAGCAACCATACTTGTTGTGATCTTATTAGCTGATCATGGTTTTGTCCATTTTTGTAATTTCTCATTGTACCACTATTACCTAAGTGACTATGTTTGCAATGTTACTGGTTAACTGTAATTTTGTCCCACCTTAAACCTACCTTACCTCATAGCTTTGCTTCATGAAAGCCCCCTGGAAAGTAGGGTAATCTGGTCACTCATTTTCTAGTCCCGCTCTGGCTCTTTTAGGCAGAAGCTTTCTTTTTCAATAAAGTTTTTCCCTACTCCTAACCTCTATCATTCCTAAAATTCATTTTTCAGTTTTAGAGAACACAAACTTGCATTCCAGGTATCTAGCAGGTCAGCAGCTACGCTTGCTCTTCTGTATCATTAGGAGCAGAAAATGTATAAAATGAAATCAAAGTGGCACACTGTACCTATTGAGACCCTCAAGGAAATTTATAATCATTAAAATAATTTAAAGGGAAAGTGGATTCTCTCCACCCACTGAGAAAAAACAAAAAACTTCATTTCTTTGTAAGATCTCCGTGACAGGGTAAAAGTCTCACCTGAGAATTTAAAAGCCCAAGATTATGTCTTCCACAAGGTATGCAAAGTTTAGGAATATCCAAACTGATGGGTAACATGATAAGGTGAAGTTTAAGAACACAATCTGACACCAGCTATGCCTGGATCATAATGGGTCTTTGTTATCACCTTTATCGGTCATTGTTGTCCCGTGGGGTCGAGCATTACCCGCAGCAGTGTGCCCCACGTTTGGGCACCAGCTGTCGTCCAGTCAGGCTGGCTACCATGCTATCTCCGTTGTCCGACGACCTCAGGAGGGTGAACAGGGACGCAGAGTCACAACTCCCAGACTCCGTGTTGGTTGAAAAGCTTCCCCCTTTTTTTTTCCTATCATGGACGTTACAGGCATTTATATAGGATGGCTTAGAATTTAATTGGATGAGAGGGTGGGAGCAGTGCTCGTGGCGGGGTGTGATTGGGCGCAAGGGAAAAAGTAGCATTTAACAATGTATAATTGGTCTGCATCATCTGTGTCACCTGTGTTGCTGTGGCTTCTAAAAGGGTCCCTGTATCTATTCCTCTGCCATGAGAGAGAGAAGAGAAGTGGAAGCACCTGGCGAAAGGTTTGGCTGCAATTTGTAGAGCAAATACAGGAAAAAAATTTTAGGTGATTTAGTAATGCAATGAAAAACAGGTCGAAAACAGTTGAGAAACACTAAATAATTATTTTGAAACAGTTGGAGAGATTTAAAATATTAATGTTCTATTGAGAGATTAATATGACATCATAGTCTTTATGCAAAAGTTTTTTTGATGAAATAGCGTCAGAGAAAACCAAGGAGAGAATTTCCTTTTAATTTTTAAGATACTTTATTAGTGTACACTAACTTTAAAAAATATTTGGTTTTGGGCTGGAGACTTAGCTCAGTGGTTCCAACACCTGCCTCACAAACACAAGGTCCTGAGTTCGATCCCTGGTAACCACATACAATGCTGGGCGTGGTGACTCATGCCCACCAGCCATCAATACCACATACCACAGTGCCGGGTGTGGTGGCTCACGCCTGTAATCCCAGCACTCGGGAGGCAGAGGCAGGAGGATTGTTGAGTTCCTGGCTTGCCTGGGCTACATGGTGAGCTCAGGGCCAGCCTGAACTACAAAGCAAGACCCTGTCTCAAAAAAAAAAAAAATTGGTTTTGATGTGGTATTTCATATACACATATAAAACCACCCACTTCTATGTAATACCTAAAGAAGACCCTCAAGATATATTTTCAGGTCTTATTAGTTAAATGAAATAAAATTGAGGAAATAGGTGAAATGTGAGGAGAACCATATTTAGAGGAACATGGACCACACTGGATCCTTATGTTAGAAAAGAAAAAATAAAAATCAAATGTACGCTTCTATCTGAGGAAACACAATAAGCAAAACAAACACAATCAAAACAAGTAGAAAATAAATTTTTGAAACAGAAATAAAGGAAGTTGAAAAAGAAAATATGTACAGAAAAAAACAAAGCCAAAGCTGACTTTTTAAAAATCAGGTTAATAAAATTGATAGTCCTGGGCTACAGATTTAGCTCAGTGGTGTCGCGACCCTCGCTGATCTCGCAGAGAGTGTCGCAACCACGGAGTGTAAGCTTGAGCTTTATTATTACCACCACCACCACCCATATAGGCGCTTATGTATCTTCCCATGGGGGCCCTCCCACCGAGCATGGGTGATATCAATTAAGGCCTGCGATCAGCTGGTTTGTATTAAGCAGCAGTCTCTGGTTTACTGCCAGCTGCCATCTTTGGGGAGCGGCCATCACGGCCCGCCACATCTCCCCCTTTTTGTTTTTCTAAGAGGCTCATAGGGACCGTGCCTGTCTTAGGTTGTGTCTCTCTTGAGTACACCTTACCCGTCATGGGCCATGGAAGAGG
This sequence comes from Thryonomys swinderianus, assembly GCA_004025085.1. Taxonomy (NCBI): domain Eukaryota; kingdom Metazoa; phylum Chordata; class Mammalia; order Rodentia; family Thryonomyidae; genus Thryonomys; species Thryonomys swinderianus. The sequence goes on from PVIC010029955.1 coordinate 19,884, forward strand.
TATGCTTCCACACCTGTCTTAGGTTGGTCATCCCAAAGAGACATCCTTACCCGTCTCTGACTACAGGTCCACCATGCTGAGCCATACCTGAGGGGACTGGCCGGCCTCAAGATGCCGGGTGTGTCGGCGCTGGTTTTGACAATACCAACGCAAGGCTAGTGTGGTGGCCATGACCCCCAAAAATAGCAGAAGGCCCAGTGAGATCGTTCCAGCCCAGGTCTGAAACATCTGACCCAGAGTAGCAAAAAGGGAGGTTCTAGGTACCGGGGGAACCCATGTCTCATTAATGCTGCGGATATTGTCACGCAGCTGCTTGGTGAGGTTGTAGAACCGTTGATTCCATGGCCCATTGATGATCTGTTGCAAGGCTCTAGTGGCCTGAGACAAGTTTGTACATGCACGTAAATAATACAGGCGTGAGGGTAGGTCACATCACAGGAATAATGGAAACGTGCCCTCAGCATGTCCATCTGTTCTTGTAGCAGTGCCGTTTGTTGATTGAGGTTCAAAATGCCTGTTTGCAAGTGCATACCAAGGTCCTGCGCTGTACTTAAAGCTATCGTAGTCTTTTCAGTGAGATGGTCCACTGTGGCTGCAGTCAGCGCTGTTTGAGCAATCGCGAACCCCACAGCTGCTGCAGCAGCGACAGCTGTGCTGATGGCAACAACAACATCGGCAGTTATCCCAAAGTCTCTTTTATGGCGCACGTATGGATACATCGTTATCTCTGGTGCTTCAACGGGGACCGGCAGCCAAGCAGGGATGCGGTGAAAGACTGCATTTGTTGAGTAAATCCAGCAGGCACTGAGGGAATAATTCTCAGCAGAACAGTTAAGAGTTCCCTCCAACGGGACAGACCCGTTCCAACAAAGGAAAAAGAAGGGTGGTCTACCGGGGTGCCTGGCTTTCCTTAGACACGACCGGAGTAAGAGAAAATAGAGGGAAAGAAAGGTGCATCATTCCCCACCGCCTGGAGGACTGGAAGCTCTCTTACCCACAGCCATTGGAGGTGACCGAGGGCTCCCGATGTCATCAGCAACAGGTTGATGAGACTCTTCATAATTTCGGTCGGCAGTCCGCTCAGCCCGCGGGCCGAGGCGCACTAGGCATTCTGAGACCCAAATAGGAGACTCCTGGTCCTGTGGGAAAACACAAACTGCTCCTCTCTTCCAGATTAGGACTGGGTCTGGGCCTTTCCAAAGCACCGTCACCAGGTCCTTCCAAAGGACCAGGAGATGAGCTCTTTGAGGTCCCACACCCACATGGCGTTCGGCCATGGAGAGGCCCTGAGTGTCGAGGGAAAGAAAATTTAGAATAAAAAGGGCAATGGCCAGGCGTTCCCTTTCAGTTCACCCCAGGGTCTCTTCTCCCCCTTTTTGTTTTTCTAGCTGATGCTTGAGGGTGTTATGGACGCGTTCTATGATTCCTTGGCCTTGTGGGTTGTAAGGAATGCTGATGGAGTGTTTTATTCCTAGCTGTGTACAAAATTGTCTGAATTGGTTGGAAGTATATGCGCTGAAGCAAGAGCCCCTGAGGACCAGGCGCCAGGCCTAACCACTCACTGCTGAGTCCCAGCACCTGGGACCAGTCAGGTGGAATCAGCTGCCCAGAGAGATGTGGACTAAGGAAACGAATCCACCTGGAGCTGAGCAGCAGGACCTGGCCGTGGGAATGAGAAACACCTGTGGCAGCCCGGGTTCCACGAGTTCCACATGCAGCAGCTGATTCAGGCCGCTGGGGAAACACCCCTCACCTCTGGAGGGAACCCTACTTGGCTCTGATTCCCCACAAATTGCGCCTGGCCAGTCAGCATACTTAGATTCCAATGAGGTCAAGGCCTGCCCATGGCCTGGTTTTCTCGGGCCATGGTTTGGCTGAGCTCCTGCCAGGCCACCTTCCATATCAGATACTGCCCTCCAGATAGGGTGGCTTGGGCTATGACTGTCCAATCATCGGGAGCCAGGGCGACACCTGTGGACATGGAGTCTAATATAGGATATAAGCGGCCTGTGGTCCATATGCCTGGACAGCTTCCTTAAGCATTTTTGTTTAAAATCTATGTTTTGATGGTACCTTCGTTGATTTGCATCTTCAAAAACAGGAAATAACATGCCTCCCTCACGCAAATCAGCCCACCCTTTAATGTCCTCCCTGGGGGGGTGCTAAGGCATTGTAAGGCGGTGGGGGGAGCAGAGGCTTCCCTCCCTTTTCCTTCTGTCTGCTCTCCTCGCCTCTTTTCTGCTTTTCTCTTTTTTCTCTCTCTCTTTGTTTTTATTTTCTCGACCCCCTCCTTTTTCTTTGCAAAGCGTTTTCTAATTTCGCTTTT